>JZSA01000349.1:0-127656 GCA_000956155.1 Cotesia vestalis | reverse complement strand
ATCGCCTTCACGTTCCATAAGTTTATGACCGAGGGCGTGCCGCAGTTTCGCCTGGTGTATAAAGGCACCACCATTAAGGCCATCGCACCGCTTACCGTGCGTATCGAACTGAGCGAGCCGAATAAAGAGAACATGCTGAGCCTGTTCTCCCTGCCGGTGATGCCGGAATCCTTCTGGAAGAACCATAAGCTCAGCGATCCGCTCTCCGTGCCGCCGCTGGCGGGTGGCCCCTACCGCATCACCGCCTGGCGGATGGGTCAGTATCTGGTCTATTCCCGCGTCAAAGACTACTGGGCCGCCGATCTGCCCGTCAACCGCGGGCGCTGGAACTTCGATACCATCCGCTACGATTACTACCTGGACGATAACGTCGCGTTTGAGGCGTTCAAAGCCGGTGCCTTTGATTTACGCCTCGAGAGCAGCGCCAAAAACTGGGCGACCCGCTACATCGGCAAGAACTTCGCTAAAAAGTACATCGTCAAAGACGAACACAAAAATGAGTCTGCCCAGGACACGCGCTGGCTGGCGTTTAATATCCAGCGTCCGGTCTTTGCCGACCGACGGGTCCGCGAGGCGATAACCCTGGCGTTTGATTTTGAATGGATGAACAAAGCGCTCTTTTACGGTGCCTACAGCCGCGCCAACAGTTATTTCCAGAATACGGAATATGCCGCCCGCGATTATCCCAATGCGGACGAGCTGGTCCTGCTGGCCCCGCTGAAAGCTGAACTGCCTCCCGAGGTGTTTACCTCCGTCTTTACCCCGCCGGTGTCGGACGGCAATGGCTTCGATCGCGATAACCTCCTGAAGGCCAGCCGGTTGCTGGACGCGGCGGGCTGGCCGCTTAAAAATCAAAAGCGGATCAACGCAAAAACCGGGAAACCGCTGAGCTTTGAGCTGCTGCTCTCCTCGGGTGCTGATAACCAGTGGGTGATGCCGTTTAAACAGAACCTTGAACGCCTGGGCGTGACCCTGAATATTCGTCAGGTGGATAATGCGCAGATCACCAACCGCATGCGCAGCCGTGATTACGATATGATGCAGCGCCTGTGGTCCGCCCAGCCCTGGCCGAGCAGCGACCTGCAGATCGCCTGGGCCTCGAGCTATATTGACTCGAGTTATAACGCGCCAGGGGTGAAAAGCCCGGCCATCGATGCCCTCATCGCCAAAATTATTGCGGCACAGGGTGATAAAGACAAACTGCTGCCCCTGGGCCGGGCGCTTGACCGGGTGTTAACCTGGAACTATTACATGCTGCCGATGTGGTACATGGGTGAAGATCGTACGGCCCGCTGGGATAAATTCTCCCTGCCGTCCGTGCGCCCCATTTATTCACTGGGTTTTGATACCTGGTGGTATGACGTGAATAAGGCCGCGAAGCTCCCTGCCGAGCGGCGCTAAGGAATAACCATGGGTGCTTATCTGATCCGTCGTCTGCTGCTGGTTATTCCAACGCTGTGGGCCATCATCACCATCAACTTTTTTATCGTGCAAATTGCGCCCGGCGGCCCGGTGGATCAAGCGATCGCGGCGGTGGAATTTGGCAACAGCGGCGCGATACCGGGCGGCGGCGGGGAAGGTTTAGGCGCAAGCCATGCCAGAACCGGCGTGGGTAATATCAGCGATAGCCATTACCGGGGCGGGCGCGGGCTGGATCCGGAGGTGATCGCCGAGATCACCCAGCGCTACGGCTTTGATAAGCCGCTGCACGAGCGTTATTTCACCATGCTGTGGAACTACGTGCGTTTTGATTTTGGCGACAGCCTGTTTCGCAGCGCCTCGGTCCTGACCCTGATTAAGCAGAGCCTGCCGGTGTCGGTCACGCTGGGTCTGTGGGGGACGCTGATCATCTACCTGGTGTCGATTCCGCTGGGGATCCGTAAAGCGGTCCACAACGGCAGCCGCTTTGATATCTGGAGCAGCACGTTCATCATTGTGGGCTATGCGATCCCGGCGTTTTTGTTTGCCGTGCTGCTGATTGTCTTTTTCGCTGGCGGCAGTTACTTCGATATCTTCCCGCTTCGCGGGCTGGTGTCAGCCGACTTCAGCACCCTGCCGTGGTATAAAAAAATCACCGACTATTTCTGGCATATCACTTTGCCGGTGCTGGCGACGGTGATTGGCGGCTTTGCGGCGCTGACGATGCTGACCAAAAATGCGTTTCTCGATGAGATCCGCAAACAGTACGTGGTCACCGCGCGCGCCAAGGGCGTCGGTGAAAAACAGATCATGTGGAAACACGTTTTCCGCAACGCCATGCTGCTGGTGATTGCAGGCTTTCCGGCCACCTTCATCAGCATGTTTTTTACCGGTTCGCTGCTGATAGAGGTGATGTTCTCCCTGAATGGCCTGGGACTGCTGGGCTACGAAGCGACCGTCTCTCGCGATTATCCGGTGATGTTTGGCACACTCTACATCTTCACCCTGATTGGCCTGCTGCTGAATATCATTAGCGATATTAGCTATACGCTGGTCGATCCCCGTATCGACTTTGAGGGCCGCTGATGCCGCACTTAAGCCCCGTTAATCAGGCCCGCTGGGCGCGCTTTCGTCATAACCGCCGCGGCTATTGGTCATTGTGGATCTTCGCCGTGCTGTTCGCGTTGAGCATGTGTTCGGAGCTGATTGCCAACGATAAACCCTTGCTGGTGCACTTCAACGACCGCTGGTACGTGCCCGTGCTGGCTAACTACAGCGAAAGCGATTTTGGCGGGCCCTTTGCCACACCGGCGCAATATCAGGATCCCTGGCTGCGTCAGCATATCGAGCAGCACGGCTGGGCGCTGTGGGCACCGATTCGCTTTGGCGCAAACAGCATCAATTACGCCACCCAGACCCCCTTCCCTTCTCCGCCCTCCCGGCAAAACTGGCTGGGCACCGATGCCAACGGCGGTGATGTGCTGGCGCGCATCCTCTATGGCACACGAATCTCGATCCTCTTTGGGCTGATGCTGACGCTGTTTTCCAGCGTCATGGGCGTCGTGGCGGGCGCCATTCAGGGCTATTACGGGGGCAAGGTCGATCTCTGGGGCCAGCGTATCATTGAGGTCTGGTCCGGCATGCCGACCCTGTTTTTAATCATTCTGCTTTCAAGCGTGGTTCAGCCGAATTTCTGGTGGCTGCTGGGGATCACCGTTCTGTTTGGCTGGATGGCGCTGGTGGGCGTGGTGCGCGCGGAGTTTCTGCGAACCCGCAATTACGACTACATCCGCGCCGCCCAGGTTCTGGGCGTGAGCGACAGCGGGATCATCTTCCGCCATATGCTGCCCAACGCCGTGGTGGCGACCCTCACCTTCCTGCCGTTTATTTTGTGCAGCTCCATTACCACCCTGACCTCGCTTGATTTTCTCGGGTTCGGGTTACCGCCCGGCTCCCCGTCGCTCGGCGAACTGCTGCTGCAGGGCAAGAATAATCTTCAGGCGCCGTGGCTGGGCATCACCGCCTTCCTCTCGGTGGCTATATTGCTCTCGCTGCTGATCTTCATTGGCGAAGCCGTGCGCGACGCGTTTGATCCTAACAAGGCGGTATAAGATGACGCAGCCTCTTCTGAGTATTGATCACCTGTCGATTGCGTTTTCCAGGCAGGGCGAAACGCGCAGGGTGGTCACGGATTTGTCTTTGCAGATCCAGCGCGGTGAAACCCTGGCGCTGGTGGGCGAGTCCGGTTCCGGCAAGAGCGTTTCGGCGCTCTCGGTGCTGCGCCTGCTCCCATCCCCGCCGGTCAGTTATCCGCAGGGCGATATTCTGTTTCACGGCAGCTCGCTGCTTCACGCCGATGAGCGGACCCTGCGCGGGATCCGCGGCAATAAAATTGCCATGATTTTTCAGGAACCGATGGTGTCGCTCAACCCGCTGCACACCCTGGAAAAACAGCTTTATGAAGTGCTGTCCCTGCACCGGGGCATGCGTAAAGAGGCGGCGCGAGGAGAGATCCTGGACTGCCTTGAGCGTACCGGCATACGTCACGCGGCCAAACGGCTAAGCGATTATCCCCACCAGCTCTCCGGCGGTGAGCGCCAGCGCGTGATGATCGCCATGGCCCTGCTCACCCGCCCGGAACTGCTGATTGCCGATGAGCCGACAACCGCTCTTGACGTCACGGTGCAGGCGCAGATCCTGCACCTGCTGCGCGAACTGCGTGACGAGCTGAACATGAGCCTGCTGTTTATCACCCACAACCTGAGCATTGTGAAAAAGCTGGCGGACAGCGTGGCCGTTATGCAAAACGGACGCTGCGTTGAGCAAAACCGCGCCGCCGCCCTGCTCAGTGCTCCACAGCACCCGTATACGCAGCGCCTGCTGGATAGCGAACCGTCAGGCGACCCGGTTCCCCTGAGCGCAGACAGCGTGCCGTTACTGCAGGTGAAGGATCTGGCCGTCTCGTTTCCGGTGCGCAAAGGCATACTGCGGCGCGTCGTTGACCACACAATCGTGCTAAAAAACGTCAGTTTTTCGCTGCGACCGGGGGAATCGCTCGGGCTGGTTGGCGAGTCAGGCTCGGGTAAAAGCACCACCGGCCTGGCGCTGCTGCGCTTAATTGCCTCACGGGGGGATATTATTTTCGACGGTATGCCACTGCACGACTGGAACCGGCGTCAGATGCTTCCCGTGCGTCCGCGTATGCAGGTTGTTTTTCAGGATCCGAACTCGTCGCTCAACCCACGGCTGAGCGTGTTGCAAATCATCGAAGAGGGGCTGCGCGTTCATCGCCCTGAACTGACGACCCGGCAGCGCGAAGACGACGTGATGCGCGTGATGGTGGAGGTAGGCCTGGATCCCGACACGCGGCATCGCTACCCGGCTGAATTTTCCGGCGGACAGCGCCAGCGCATTGCGATAGCCCGCGCGCTTATCTTAAAACCGGAGCTGATCATTCTTGATGAGCCAACGTCTTCACTCGACAGAACGGTGCAGGCGCAGATCCTGGCACTGCTAAAAGACTTGCAGGAAAAGCACCGCCTTGCCTATATCTTCATCAGTCATGATTTACAGGTGGTGCGGGCGCTGTGCCATCAGGTGATTGTGCTTCGTCAGGGAGAGGTTGTCGAGCAGGGGGAGTGCCAACGCATTTTCGCCGCGCCAACGCAAAACTATACGCGCCAGCTGCTGCAGGCAGACTAGCGCTTAGAAGGGATAGTGACCAGAGAAAGGCTCGGCAATCGCCACGCCAAAGTTTTTCAGACGACAAGTGGCGGCAAATTCGTCCTGGCTGTTGACGAACAGGCAGGGCTCGCCTTCGCACTCCAGCACGGAGCTGACCACTTCGATATCCGTCAACGCCTGGCTAAGACGTTCCATTACCGGCCATGCGTTTTCATCGCTCGGGCTTAGCAGCTTAAGCGCAACCAGACAATTCTCGCACTCTTTACCACTTTGCGGAATCGGTTCAACTTTTGAACCTGCAAAACCCGCCGACCAGCGATAGCTCTGGGGCAAGCGATGGACAATGGAGAGTTGTAATGTATTCACGTTCGTTCCCCGGAAGCAAAATTTACTTCACAATTTATTTACATTTATAGTAACACATCATCGCTAACCTGCACTGTTCAGTGCTTTTTATAGGAGTGGCAGCCTCGCGTCGGGGCTATATGTACCCGTTTCTGCGATCTAACTCAACCTTTTTAAATACAATGATGTGACTTTTTACACAAATAGATTTTACATAAAAGAAACAAACAGAGGGTAAACGAACGGGGGTTTGGTTGACATGTGTCAAAAAAAAGGCCCGAGTTGGGCCTTATTTGTGCGCTAGTTCGCGACTTTTCGCGACCGGCTGGCGTACAGGTAAAAAAGAACCGAGCTTGTAGCGCAGAAAGCGATCGCCCAGAGCATCGGCCAGGCCGTGTTAAAGGTCGCCAGCGAAAGCAGGGCCCCCACAATCGCGCCGATGCCGAAGCGGAAGGTCCCCGCCAGCGACGATGCCGTCCCCGCCATATGGGGAAACTCGTCGAGGATCACCGCCATCGCATTGGAGGAGATCATCGACACACAGCCGACAAACGCCGCAACCCCTATCACCAGCGCCCAGAAACCGACGCCAAAGAAGGCACTCACCACCAGCCATATCGCCATCACAAACTGGATCCACAGCCCGGCGCGGAACATATTCAACGCCCCAACGCGCCGTACGAAGCGGCTGTTAATGATAGTCATCACAAACAGGAACACGATGTTCAGCGCGAAGTAATAGCCAAAGTGCTGCGGGGAGACGTGGTTCAGCTCAATGTAGACAAACGGCCCGGCGCTCAGGAACGAGAACATTCCGGCGAAGCTGAAGCCGCTTGCCAGCATGTAGCTGAGCACGCGCTTGTGGCGGAACAGCGAAGCGAAGTTCCCGAGCGTGGTACGGATGTGGAACTTCTGCCGACGCTCAACGGGCAGCGTTTCATCAATAAAGAAGAAAATCATCGCCGACGCCAGCAGCGCGGCAATGGCCAGGATCCAGAAAATCGCATGCCAGCTGAACCACACCAGCACCGCGCCGCCCACCATCGGCGCAACCAGCGGCGCAATGGTGGTCACCAGCATGACAAACGACATCATGCGGGAGAACTCTTCTTTCGGGTAGATATCACGCATCAGGGCGTTAATCACCACGCTTGCCGCAGCCGCCGCCAGGCCGTGGAAAAAGCGCATGACGATAAGGTGATCGATTGTCTGCGCCAGGGCACAGGCCACCGCTGCACCAGCAAAGATTAACGTCCCGCCAAGGATAACCGGTTTACGCCCGAGGCTGTCTGCCAGCGGTCCGTACAGCAGCTGACCGATGGCAAAACCGAGAATATAGGTACTGAGCGTCATCTGGGCGCTGCCCGCCGGTACGCCAAACTGCTCGGAAATCACCGGCAGCGCGGGCAGATACATATCGATAGACAGCGGCATCAGCATGGCCAGCAGGCCAAGAATGAAGACGATTTTGAAAGACGAGTGTGGCCTGGTGGTCACAGAGTTCTCCTGAAATTAACGCGAAGGTGTGCCTACGCTGGCGATCTCTTCTTCCGTCAGCGGGCGGTATTCGCCTGGCGCAAGTTCCGGATCGAGTTCAATGGCGCCAATGCGCTCGCGATGCAGACCCACCACCCGGTTGCCCACGGCGGCAAACATCCGTTTCACCTGGTGGTAACGCCCTTCGCTGATGGTCAGACGGACTTCCGTTGGGGTGATAACCTCCAGCACTGCCGGTCTGGTGAGATCTTTTTCATTGTGCAACTGAACGCCTTTCGCAAAGTGTTCTGCCGTATCGTCCGCCACCGGCGACTCCAGTGTCACCAGGTAGGTTTTCTCGCAGTGGTGACGCGGAGAAGTAATGCGGTGCGACCACTGGCCGTCATCGGTCATCAGTACCAGACCGGTGGTGTCGATATCCAGACGACCGGCGGCGTGCAGCTTGTGCGCGACCGGCTCATCCAGGAAATAGAGCACCGTCGGGTGATCGGGATCGTCCGTTGAGCAGACGTAGCCTTCCGGCTTGTGAAGCATGAAGTAACGCGGGCCGTTCTGCTGGGTAAGCGTGTTACCGTCATACTCTACCTGATGTTCAGGCTGGAGTTTGAACGCCGAGTCTTTCACAATGTCGCCATCCACGGTAACGCGGCTGGCGCGGATCTCGCGCCCTGCAATAGCGCGGCTTACGCCGAGTTGCTGAGCGATAAACTTATCAAGTCGCATGAAATCTTTTTAGCCTTAATGGTGCTGGAAGTCGGACAACGCGTCCGAAAAAGAAGCAGTCAAGAACGGTTCAGTATAATGGTCTGGTTGCGCCACTCAAGGGAAAAAGTTTCGTGGCATACTATATGCGAAATAACTAAACCGAGACCTCATGACTTTCACACTCCGCCCCTATCAGCAGGAAGCCGTTGACGCCACCCTGGCCTGGTTTCGAAAACACACAACGCCCGCGGCCATTGTGCTCCCCACCGGCGCGGGCAAAAGCCTGGTGATTGCCGAGCTGGCACGTCTGGCGCGCGGGCGCGTGCTGGTGCTGGCGCACGTCAAAGAACTGGTGGCGCAGAACCACGCCAAATATTGTGCGCTCGGGCTGGACGCCGACATCTTCGCCGCCGGGCTGAAACGCAAAGAGAGCCACGGTAAAGTGGTGTTTGGTAGCGTGCAGTCGGTTGCCCGTAACCTGGAGCAGTTTCGCAGCGAGTTTTCACTGCTGATCGTCGACGAGTGCCACCGCATCAGCGATGACGACGACAGCCAGTATCAGCAGATCCTGACGCATCTGAAAACGGTAAACCCGCAGATTCGCCTGCTCGGGCTGACCGCGACCCCCTTTCGCCTGGGCAAAGGCTGGATCTACCGTTTCCACTATCACGGCATGGTGCGCGGGGACGAAAAAGCGCTTTTCAGCGACTGCATCTACGAGCTTCCGCTGCGGTACATGATTAAGCATGGCTATCTGACGCCGCCCGAGCGGCTGGATATGCCCGTGGTGCAGTACGACTTCAGCCGACTCCAGGCGCAGAGCAACGGATTGTTCAGCGAAGCGGACCTCAATCATGAGCTGAAAAAGCAGCAGCGGATCACGCCGCATATCATCAGCCAGATTGAAGAGTTCGCCCGGACACGCAAAGGGGTAATGATTTTCGCCGCCACCGTCGAGCACGCGAAAGAGATCACCGGCCTGCTGCCCGCTGACGATGCCGCGCTTATCACCGGCGATACCCCCGGCCCGGAGCGTGACGCGCTGATTGAGGCTTTCAAGGCGCAGCAGTTCCGCTATCTGGTCAACGTATCCGTGCTGACCACCGGCTTTGATGCCCCGCACGTCGACCTGATCGCCATTCTGCGCCCGACCGAATCGGTCAGCCTGTATCAGCAGATCGTCGGGCGCGGGCTGCGCCTGGCGCCGGGGAAAACCGACTGTTTGATCCTAGACTACGCCGGGAACCCACACGATCTTTACGCGCCGGAAGTGGGCGCGCCGAAAGGCAAAAGTGACAACGTGCCGGTTCAGGTCTTTTGTCCCGCCTGCGGATTCGCTAACACCTTCTGGGGCAAAACCACCGCTGACGGCACGCTGATTGAACATTTTGGCCGGCGCTGCCAGGGCTGGTTTGAAGATGACGACGGCCATCGCGAACAGTGCGATTTCCGCTTCCGCTTTAAAAACTGCCCGCAGTGCAACGCGGAGAACGATATTGCCGCCCGTCGCTGCCGGGAATGCGACACCGTGCTGGTCGACCCGGACGACATGCTCAAAGCCGCGCTGAAGCTGAAAGACGCGCTGGTGCTTCGCTGTTCCGGCATGGCGCTGCAGCCGGGGGCGGACGAAAAAGGCGAATGGTTAAAAATTACCTATTACGATGAGGACGGCGCAGACGTCAGCGAGCGGTTCAGGTTACACACGCCTGCCCAGCGAATGGCGTTTGAGCAGCTGTTTATCCGCCCGCATACCCGCACGCCGGGGGTGCCCCTGCGCTGGATAACGGTTGCCGATATCGTGCATCAGCAGGCGTTACTGCGCCATCCCGATTTCGTGGTTGCCCGTCAAAAAGGCCAGTACTGGCAGGTGCGTGAAAAGATCTTTGACTACGAAGGCCGCTTTCGCCGGGCAAATGAATTACGCGGCTGACGGGACTTTTCGTTGATGTGCGGGGCGTTTGAGTATAAAATGCCGCCCGCTTCACATCCGTGAGGCAGAACACTCACCTGCTGCTGGGTCGCCTGTAGTAGGGTTTTAAATACAGAGAGAAATCTATGTTCACTATCGAAGCAGAAGTACGTAACGTGCAGGGTAAGGGTGCGAGCCGCCGCCTGCGTAACGCTAACAAGTTCCCGGCTATCGTTTACGGTGGCGAAGCTGCTCCAGTTGCAATCGAACTGGATCACGACAAAGTATGGAACATGCAGACTAAAGCTGAATTCTACAGCGAAGTTCTGACCATCGTTGTTGGCGGTAAAGAAGAAAAAGTGAAAGTTCAGGCTGTTCAGCGTCACCCGTTCAAGCCAAAACTGTCTCACATCGACTTCGTTCGCGCGTAATCGCAAACTCGTCGAGAAAAACCCCGCTTCTGCGGGGTTTTTTTATGGCCGTTATTTACCGCCCGAGGTGCGGCGCTGCAGCTGATCGCGCAGGTTCGGCGGTGTGCCTTTGATGGTCAGCGTATCGGTCGCCGGATCCCAGAAGATACGTTCCCCCAGCAGCATGGCATCAAAGTTGATGGTTAAGCCGCCACCGCTGCCGGCAAATTTCGTCAGCTGACGCAGCGTGCTGCGATCCGCCGGGAAGCTCTCTTCAAGCTCATAGCCTTTTTCGGCGGTAAACTCCTGGAAGCTCACTTCGCTGACGCCCGCCAGCTCTTTAGAGAGAGACTCCAGTTCAATCTCCTCACCCGCCTGCAGCTGTTCGTTACAGTAGCTGTAAACCTGCTGACGCACGTTCTGGCGCTCGGATTTATCGAGCTGCGCTTCTGAGGTGAAGTCATCCACCGCCTGCAGCAGACCTTTGTTCTGCGCTTTCGCGTTCAGCCCTTCGCTCGCGCCGAGGAAGTCCATGAAGAAATCGGCCACCTTGCGGCCCACGCGGCCTTTCAGGAAGGTCAGATAACGGGTGGATTCCGGGTTGGTTTCCCATTCGGTCAAATCGATACGCGCGACGATATCCGCATGATTGATATCGAGATAGTGCGTGGAGCTGATGTCCAGCTGCTCGTTGACGCGCATGCTGCTTAAGTTGTTCAGCACCGTGACCAGTAAATACTCCACCGCCAGGTAACGGTAGTGGCAGAACAGCACGATACCGCCGTCGGCAAACGGGTATTTCGCCAGTTCATCACGCAAACGACCGGTTGCCGCGCGGCTGAACGCCAGGAAATCTTCTTCGCCCTGACGCTGCAGGCGCAGGCTATCAGCCAGTTCGCTCTCTTCGCTGAACAGGCCATAGGCTTTATTTTTTGCGCTGTAGACGCGGTGTAACTCCGCCATCATCTCTACAACGGTAGGCGTTGGTTCAAGTAACGAATCGCGCAGCACCACCTCAAGGGTTTGCTCATCACGCTTGATAAGCTGGTGCAAGGCAATCTGGTTGATTTCCAGACTCATGATAAACTCTCCTTTTAGACCGGGCGGTATTCAACCACCACCAACGCATGTGTGCAACAGAAGATAAAAAAGGGGAAAAAAAGCTGTTGCTACGGTAATATGTTGCCCTCTTATCAACAGACTGATTTTGATTTATGCCACAACATTCCCGCTACAGTGATGAACACGTTGAACAATTGCTCAGTGAGCTGGTCAACGTACTGGAAAAACACAAAACGCCGACCGATCTCTCCCTGATGGTACTGGGAAATATGGTCACCAACCTTATCAATACCAGCGTTGCTCCGGCTCAGCGTCAGGCGATCGCCAAATCTTTCGCCCAGGCACTGCAGTCATCTGTTAGCGACGACCAGGCCCACTAAGGGAAACGAACAACAGTTTATGGTGACGAATCGTCAGCGCTACCGTGAAAAAGTCTCCCAGATGGTTAGCTGGGGGCACTGGTTTGCCCTGTTCAACATCCTGTTGGCGATGGTGATTGGCTGTCGTTATCTGTTTGTCGCGGACTGGCCCACCACCTTAACCGGGCGTGTCTACTCCTGGATAAGCGTTGTCGGTCACTTTAGCTTTTTGGTGTTCGCTACCTATCTGCTGATCCTGTTTCCCCTGACGTTTGTCGTCATGTCGCAGCGTCTGATGCGCTTCCTGTCCGCGATCCTCGCGACAGCGGGCATGACGCTGTTGCTTATTGACAGTGAAGTCTTTACCCGTTTCCACCTGCATCTCAACCCCATCGTCTGGGAGCTGGTCATTAACCCTGACCAAAACGAGACCGCACGTGACTGGCAACTGATGTTTATCAGCGTGCCCATTATTCTCCTGATTGAGATGCTCTTCGCCACCTGGAGTTGGCAAAAACTCCGCAGCCTGACGCGACGTCGCCATTATGCGAAGCCGGTCGCGGCGCTGTTTTTCATCTCTTTTATCAGCTCGCACATCATGTATATCTGGGCGGATGCAAACTTCTATCGCCCGATTACCATGCAGCGCGCCAACCTGCCGCTCTCCTACCCGATGACCGCGCGTCGCTTCCTTGAGAAGCACGGCCTGCTGGATGCTCAGGAGTATCAACGTCGTCTGGTTGAGCAAGGTAATCCGGAAGCGGTCAGCGTGCAGTATCCGCTGAGCGATCTGCGCTACCGCGATATGGGTCGCGGCCAGAACGTCCTGCTGATCACCGTGGACGGTCTGAACTATTCCCGTTACGAGAAACAGATGCCGGCGCTGGCCGACTTCGCCGGACAGAACATCACCTTTACGCAGCATATGAGCTCTGGTAACACCACCGACACGGGGATCTTCGGCCTGTTTTACGGCATTTCCCCAGGCTATATGGATGGTGTGCTGGCCGCACGTATTCCGGCGGCGCTGATCACCGGGCTGAATCAGCAGGGATATCAGTTAGGGTTATTTGCCTCAGACGGCTTTAACAGCGCGCTGTATCGCCAGGCGTTGCTGTCTGATTTCTCCCTGCCTGCGCCGCGTAGTCAGTCCGACGAGCAGACCGCCAACCAGTGGGTTAACTGGCTGCAGCGCTATGCTCAGGAAGATAACCGCTGGTTCTCGTGGGTTGCCTTTAACGGCACCACGCTTGATGACAGCAATCAAAAAGGCTTTGCTCGCCGCTACAGCCGTGCTGCGGGTGATGTCGATGCGCAAATTGCGCGCGTGCTGAAGGCACTTCGCGACTCTGGCAAGCTCGACAATACGGTGGTAATTATTACTGCGGGTCACGGCGTGCCGCTGGGCGATGAGACTAAAAATATGGACTGGTCTCGTCCTAACCTGCACGTCCCGCTGGTCATTCACTGGCCGGGCACCCCTGCTCAGCGCGTCACGATGCTGACCGATCATAAAGACGTCATGACCACGCTTATGCAGCGTCTGCTGCACGTCAGTACGCCAGCAAATGAATATTCGCAGGGGCAGGATCTCTTCAGCGCCACGCGCCGGCATGACTGGGTCACGGCAGCTGGCGGCAACACCCTGGCGGTGACGACGCCGGCGCTGACGCTGGTGCTGAACAGCAACGGCAGCTACCAGACGTACAATCTTCAGGGTGAGAAGCTCAAGGATCAGAAGCCGCAGCTCAGCCTGCTGCTGCAGGTGCTGACGGATGAGAAACGCTTCATCGCTAACTGATTAATTATAAACCAGTTAGCGTGGTCTCCCCTTGCATTCAAAAAGGATTCGAGTAGTATTCCTTTTATGCGTCGGCACGTAGCGCAGCCTGGTAGCGCACCGTCATGGGGTGTCGGGGGTCGGAGGTTCAAATCCTCTCGTGCCGACCAATCAAATACAAAAAACCCGCCTTATGGCGGGTTTTTTTATGGCTGACGCTCAGGCTTAGTGCTTGTCGCGCTCCCCGAGGAAGAAGATCCCCAGCGGAATGGCGAGCAGAACGGTGAAGACCAGGCTGTAGACAAAGATCATCGCCGACTGCAGCACATACATGCTGGTGGTCCAGGCGGAGAGCGGAATATTGTACTGCTCAATCACGCCCACAATGGTTGCCCGGCCAACGCACGCAGCGGCAATCAAAAATACAACCAGTAATGCCAGTAAAAACTTGCGGCCTTCAGCTGTTTTCAGTTTTGCACGAACCATCTTTCTCTTCCCTTTACAGATGAATAACATTTTTAACGCTTAAAATAACACGATCTCCCCCTCGACTCCACACCAGCACGAAAGACCAGTGACAGCACCATCAGGCAGTGTATTCATCCATACATAATGAAAATGTAAGTAAATCACTCCAATCATTCATTTGAATTATGCTAATCTGGCAGCGAACGTTTTGACATAGACATAAAGGGATAACTGTGAAAAACGCACCTAAATTTGCCATCGCCCTGCTGGCTGCAGCCTGCGTCAGCACCAGCGCATTCGCCACCGACACCAAAAACGATCAGCCTCTGGAAAAAGTGGCCCCTTATCCGCAAGCGGAAAAAGGGATGAAACGTCAGGTTATTCAGGTTCCGGCCCAGGAAAATGAAGCCAACTTCAAAGTTGAGTTGCTGATTGGTCAGACGCTGGAAGTGGACTGTAACCAGCACCGTCTGGGCGGCAAGCTGGAGAGCAAAACCCTGGAAGGCTGGGGTTACGACTACTACGTCTTTGATAAAGTGACTTCTCCGGTCTCCACTATGATGGCCTGCCCGGACGGCAAAAAAGAGAAGAAATTTGTGACCGCGTATCTGGGTGACAACAGTCTGCTGCGCTACAACAGCAAGCTGCCTATCGTGGTATACACGCCTGAAAATGTGGATGTGAAGTATCGCATCTGGAAGGCGGATGAGAACGTTGGGCAAGCGGTAATTCGTTGAAAAAAGTCGGGTGACGGCTTCGCCTTACCCGACTAACAACACAGCACCGAATGTAAGCCGGGTAAGCGTTAGCGCCACCCGGCTTTTTTATATTACAGTGCGATATCCGCGACCGGTTTATTTTCCGGCTGAGGTTTCAGCTCTGCCTTAGGTGCCGCGTCGGCGGCCTGCGGCTTGATGTACTGCAACTGCAGCACGCGGCTGGTGTATTCCAGCTCTTGTTCCGTCGCCTCAACGTTACCGTTCAGCTTCGTGCCGTAAGATGGAATGATGGTTTTCAGCTTCGCCTGCCATTCCGGGCTGGCGACTTTATCTTTAAACACTTTTTCCATCAGGTGCAGCATGATCGGTGCTGCGGTAGACGCGCCCGGTGATGCGCCCAGCAGGGCAGCAATCGTCCCGTCTTTATCGCTCACCACTTCGGTACCCAGACGCAGTACCCCGCCCTCTTTAGGATCGCGTTTGATGATCTGCACGCGCTGGCCCGCCTGCCACAGACGCCAGTCCTCTTTCTTCGCCTGCGGATAGTACTCTTTCAGCGCCTCGAAGCGTTCGTCGTCAGAGAGCATCACCTGGCTAATCAGGTATTTCACCAGGTCGAAGTTATCCAGACCGACGTCGATCATAGGCTTCACGTTAGAGGTGGTGGTCGCGCTCAGCAGATCCCACAGCGAACCATTTTTCAGGAACTTGGTCGAGAAGGTTGCGAACGGCCCGAACAGCACCACGCGCTTGCCGTCAAGCATACGGGTATCGATGTGCGGAACGGACATCGGCGGCGCGCCGACAGAGGCCTGGCCGTACACTTTCGCCAGGTGACGGTTTACCACTTCAGGGTTTTCAGATACCAGGAACTGTCCGCCTACCGGGAAGCCCGCATAGCCATCCGCTTCAGGAATACCGGTCTCCTGCAGCAGCTTCAGCGCTGCCCCGCCTGCACCAATAAAGACGAACTTCGCTTTAATGACATGCTCGGCTTCGTTGTTTTTCAGATCGGCAACGGTCACGCTCCAGCTGTTATCCGCGTTGCGCTTGAAGCCGCGTACTTCGGTGTTAAGCTGCAGCGTGAAGTTGTTTTTCTTCTGCAGGGAGCCAACCAGCTGACGGGTGATCTCGCCGTAGTTCACGTCGGTACCAATTTCGGTACGGGTCGCCGCGACTTTCTGGTTCGGGTCACGACCTTCCATTACCAGCGGTGCCCACTCTTTGATTTGGGCGTGATCTTCAGAGTATTTCATGCCGCGGAACAGGGTGCTCTGCTGCAGGGCAGCGTAGCGCGCGCGCAGGAAGTTAACGTTCTGATCGCCCCACACGAAGCTCATGTGCGGAACGGTGTTGATAAAGGAGTGCGGGTTTTGCAGCACGCCGCTGTTAACCTGGTGAGACCAGAACTGACGAGAGATCTGGAACGCTTCGTTGATCTCTACCGCCTTCTCGATACTAATGGAACCGTCCTTTTTCTGCGGCGTGTAGTTCAGTTCCATGAGTGCCGAATGCCCGGTACCGGCGTTGTTCCAGCCGTTAGAGCTCTCCTTCGCCACGCCATCAAGGCGCTCGACCATGGTCATCGACCAGTCCGGCTGGAGTTCGTGCAGATAGGTGCCCAGCGTAGCGCTCATGATGCCGCCACCAATTAAAAGGACGTCCGTTTCCTGCTCTTCAGGCGTGTCGGCTTTCGCCGCCAGGGAGACGGTATTCAGTCCCACAGCCAGAGAAAAGAGCATGGCAGTCATTTTTTTCATAATTTATGCCTTCGTTGAATAGTACGTGATGCGTGGAAAATTGCAGGTGAAACAGCTGCGCGGGAACGGTAGCAACTTTTAAATATTGTTTAAAGGTTACGAAATTATTGTAATTGTGAAATTTAATGATGGATTGTTTGTAGGGGATTGCGCGTGCCGCTGGCAATGGCCGGTTTTTATGGCTACTATGCTGCACTTTGTGATCGCGCGCACGGAAGCCTGCCCTAACCTGCGAATTGTTATGCCATTACCCATCTCTCAAGAAAATCACGTTGCTAACGTACTTCGATCGCCATCGAGTCTGATGCGCGAAACGCTGGCGGGCGTTATTACCGCGCTGGCGCTGATCCCCGAGGTCATCTCGTTTTCCGTCGTCGCGGGCGTAGACCCGAAAGTGAGCCTGGTCGCCTCCGTGGTTCTCTGTCTGGCCCTGTCCGTGCTCGGTGGTCGCCCGGCCATGGTGACGGCTGCCGCAGGCTCCGTTGCGCTGGTGATTGGTCCGATGGTGCATCAGCACGGCGTGCAGTACATCCTGCCTGCGGTCCTGATGGCCGGGGCTATCCAGATCCTGTTTGGCGTGCTGGGCATGGCGCGGTTAATGCGCTTTATCCCCCAGTCGGTGATGACCGGGTTTGTAAACGCCCTCGGCATTTTGATTTTCTTCGCCCAGGTTCCGCACTTCTGGAGCAAAAGTCCGCTGATTCTCGGCCTGTTTGTCCTGACGCTGCTGATTGTGCTGTGGGTTCCGCGCTACATCAAAAGCGTCCCCTCGCCGCTGATCGCCATCGTGGTGTTAACCCTTTTCACCGTCACCAGCGGGCAGATCCTGCCCACCGTCGGCGATGAAGGCTCTATGAGCGGCGGCTTGCCGGGGCTGACGCAGCTGCTTGTTCCGCTGAATCTGCACACGCTGTCCATCATCTGGCCGTGCGCACTGAGTATTGCCTTTGTCGGTCTGCTGGAGTCGCTGCTGACGGCGAAGCTGGTGGATGAGCTGACCGTCACCCCGTCAAGCAAGCGCCGGGAAAGCATCGGGCTGGGCGTGGGTAATATTATGGCCGGGCTGTATGGCGGTATTGCAGGCTGTGCGATGATTGGACAAACCATCGTCAACGTTGAGATGGGCAAAGGCCGCAGCCGCATTTCAACCATTGCGGCGGGCATTGTGCTGCTGGTGCTGGTCACCGCGCTCAGCGAGGTGATGGCGAAAATACCCATGGCCGTTCTGGCCGGGATCATGGCCATCGTGGCCATTAAAACCTTCAGCTGGCATAGTATTCAGCCTGCGACGTTAAAACACGCCCCGATTGCCGAAACGGTCGTGATGCTGGTCACCGTGGCGGCAACGGTCTACACCGGTAATCTGGCGGTTGGCGTGCTGGGCGGGATTGTGATGATGGTTATTCTGCCCGCCCGACTTAAGCGCACGCCTCGGGTTACAGAAGAAAAATCGTCGCCAGCCCAAGAAAAATAAAGAAACCGCCGGTATCGGTAATGGCAGTGATCATCACGCTCGACCCCACTGCGGGGTCGCGCTTGAGCTTGGTCATCGTCAGCGGAATAATGACCCCCATCATTGAGGCCACCAGCAGGTTTAACACCATTGCCAGCATCATCACCCCGCCGAGCGCCATATCATCGTACAGCCACCACGTGATGCCCCCCATGATCCCGCCCCACACCAGGCCGTTGATCAGCGCCACGCCCATCTCCCTGAAAATCAGAAAGGCGAAGTTGCCGGGCTGAATGTTTTCCAGCGCCAGCGCGCGGACGATCATGGTGATGGTCTGATTACCGGTGTTGCCGCCGATCCCTGCCACAATGGGCATCAGCGAGGCCAGCGCCACCAGTTGTGAAATGGTATGTTCAAAGCCGTCAATCACGCGCGAGGCGATGAACGCGGTACAGAGATTGATGGCCAGCCACGCCCAGCGCGTTTTGACAGCCTTGCCGACGGAGGCGTGAACGTCATCTTCGGCGCTGATCCCCCCGAGGGCACGTAAATCGTTATCGGTCTCTTCATAGACCACATCGACGATCTCGTCGATGGTGAGACGCCCCATCAGCTTGCCCACTGAATCCACCACTGCTGCACTCACGAGGTTGTCACGCTCGAAGGTACGCGCGGCTTTTTCCGCGTCATCTTCCGGCGAGAAGACCATCGGTTCGTTCTCCATCACCTCACTCACCCGCCGCTGGGTGCTGTTGAGCAGAATAGTTTTCAGCTCCAGCTCGCCGAGCAGGGTCTTATCCCGTGAGGTGACAAACAGCTTATCGGTGTTGTCCGGCATATCGCCCAGGCGACGCAGATAGCGCTGCACCGTCCCGAGGGTCACATCCGGGCGCACCATGATGACGCCAAACTCCATGATCGCGCCGACGCTGTTTTTTTCGTAGTGCATCACCTGACGCACCCGCGCGCGCTCTTCCGCCGGTAGGGACGCCAGCAGTCGCCCGGTCAGGTTTCGCGGCAGGTGCTGAACCAGGTAAATCTGCTCGTCGATGTCGAGCGTTTGCAGGGCATCCAGAATGGCCTTGTCGCTCATCTCATCGATGAGGTCATCCCAGACATTTTCGGACGCCTCAAGCAGGACCTGACCACGCTCGTGATCCTGTACCAGCCGCCACAGGGCATGGCGTTCTTCCGAAGGGAGTGCTTCAAGGGTGTCCGCCAGGTCGGGCGGGGGCAAGTGAGCAACCAGCGCTCCTACCTCAGCAATATCGTCGGATAACGTACCGACATCATATTGCTCAGCCAGGGTCAGTTTACCCAGTAAAGCAGACGTAACCGCTTTATCGGTCGTGAGAAGCCAGATTAGACGCGCACGTTCCTGATCGCGCACCCTGGCGCTGTTTTTGCTTAATACCGACATCAATCATAAATCCATGAAATGAGATGGCATTAAGCATAGCGCGGGGATATGTAAATAAGAATAAACAACGCGGCGGGATGGAGAAAAAAGCGGCATATCGTGCAAAACAGCGTGCACGGCGTTGCTACCTTCGTACGGGCGTAAACATGCCGGGTGAGGCGAAGCCACCGCCCGGCACTATCGCACTCAGGCCGTACGGGCCACCGCATCACGCGAAGCCGCGTCGCGCTCTTCGCCGGTCAGCTCGCTGAGCTTCCCGTCGCGCATCTCCAGCAGACGATCGGCATGGATGAAGTAGTGATCGTCATGGCTGATGGCAAAAATGGTCTTGCCCATCTCCTGCATCAGCGGCAGAAGCACCTGATAAAACTCACGGCGGAAGTGCGGGTCCTGATCGGCTGCCCACTCGTCCAGCAGGATGATGTCGCGCTCTTCAGCCAGCGCCAGCAGCAGCGCCACGCGCTTTTTCTGCCCCTTGGAGAGCTTCAGGTTGAGGATCTTGCCGTCCTGCAATTCCAGCTTGTGCGACATCTGCAGGTGCGCAAGCCATTTGTCCACCAGCGCAGGGTCCGCCTGCTGACCTTCCGGCCCCAGCAGGTGGTCGAACAGCCAGACGTCGGTGAATACCGCCGAGAAGAGTTTGCGGTAATCCTCCGGCTTTTCTGCGTTCAGCGCTTTGCCATCAAGCAGAATTTCGCCCGACTGCGGCTGGTACAGCCCGGTCAACAGCATCGCCAGCGTCGATTTTCCGCTGCCGTTGCCGCCAATCAGGAACAGCAGCTCGCCGCGGTGAATCGTCAGGTTTACCGGCCCGACGGAAAACGCGTTGTCCTGATAGCGGAAGGTGACGTCGCGCAGTTCCAGCGTTTGCCAGTACGGGAAGGCCTGCGGGCGCGGGAACTCGGCTTTAAACGGCGCGAGGTCGAATTTTTTAAGTTTGTTAAACGCCACCTGAGCGCTCAGCAGCGTGGGCAGCGCGCCGACAGCGGAAAGCAGCGGCGTGCGCAGGAACAGCAGCGTCAGCGAGTAGGTCGCCGCCACGTTGGTATCGGCCCATCCCAGGCTATTTGCCATCCAGAACACCAGGCCAATCGCCCCCAGCATCATAATGTTCGACCAGTTCACCGCGCTAAGATGGAAGGTATCGGCCCGGATGATATGGTGCCGGTATTCGCGCGCATCGGGCGTATACAGGTGGTTAAAGATATGCTCGGCACGCTCGCGGTTCAGCGTCAGCTCCTTGCGCCCTTCCAGTACCGTCTGATAATCGTTATAGAGCTTATCTTCGGTTTCGCGCAGCACCGCCATGTGTTTATAGACGCGCGATACCAGCAGGAAGCCGCCCCAGATGGTAATGACGATCCACAGCGCGGTCACGGCCAGCATTTTGGTGGAAAGCCAGGCCAGATAGGCCGCCGAGCCAAAGGTCAGAATGATCCCCTGCACCAGTTCCGGCAGACGCACAAACGCAATGGTGATGGCACGTACGTCGCTGGTCAGCCCCGCCAGCAGAGAGGCGCTGCCAAGCTGCTCAATGCGCTCAACGTGGGTATCCATGATCCGTTTGATAAATTCGCTTCGCAGACGGAAAACGAAATGGTGGCCAAGCGCGGTCAGGGCCAGCTGTGAGCCAAGCGTCACCGCCATCAGCAGCAGCAGTAATCCCAGGAATTCCGGCAAAACGGAGAGTGAAGTGTCGACCATTTCAATCAAACGCACGTTGATGAAAGCAATCAGGCCAATCCCCAACGCGGCGCTGGCAAGGCTTAGGGCCATTACCGCAATAAAAGGCCAGCGATACTGACGCCAGACAAGAAGAAGTAGTTGCATGCAGAGCAATCCGGACAATAAAAAACAGCCAGCAGTGTAAACTGCCTTGCGCCTACATCAAGAATAATTCTTATTTTTATTCGCTGTACGCTGCCTGCCGGAAGGTCAGGTTGTAACGGTATTCCCCCGTCATAGGATGAACGCCAGGCTTAAGAGGCTGAATACCGTGGTAATACAGGCGGGATTCCCGGCCCCAGACCACCACGTCGCCATGCTCCAGCATCAGGCGTTTCAGGGGATCGCTGCGTTTTAACCCGCCAAACTGAAACACGGCAGGCAGACCTAAGGAGACGGAAACAATGGGTGCGCGCAGGTCCGGCTCGTCCTTATCCTGGTGCAACGACAGCTTCGCTCCAACGGCGTAGCGGTTTATCAGACAGGCGTCGGGCTGAAATTCGGGATACCCCGCTTCGATGGCTGCCTCGTGGCACAGAGCCTCAAAAACCGCAGGCACGGGCGGCCAGGGGTGGTCGGTGACCGGGTCTTTCGGGGCGTATAAATAGCCGCGGGCATTGGTTGCCCAGCCCAGCGGCCCGCAGTTGGTCATCGCGACAGACATGGTGTAGCCGCCGGGCGTCACCATGTGGCGAAACGGCGAGATGGCCGCCACGTCGTTGATCCCGTCAAGCAGCGCCTTCGCGCGCGTAAGCGCAAAGCGCCGCAGGATCACCGCCCCGGGAGCCAGCGGCTCCTGCCAGGGTTCAGCCTCCGCAAAAAGATCGAGCATTAGCCCTCCAGCTTTTTTGCCTCACGTTGTAATAATAGCGTCTTGCGGGCGGTTCCCCAGCGATAGCCCGACAGCGCCCCGTCGTTACGCACCACGCGGTGACAAGGAATAACAATCGCCAGCGTATTCGCCGCGCAGGCTCCCGCCACGGCACGCACGGCATTGGGTTTGCCAATGGCCTTCGCCACCTGCTGATAGCTTAGCGTTTCACCGGCCGGAATGCCGCGTAACGCCTGCCAGACCTGCTGCTGGAAGGCCGTGCCGCGAATATCCAGCGGCAGCGCCAGCGGTATCCTGTGGCTGTCGATACTGGCGATAACCTGATGAATGCGCTGGGCAAAATCGCCCTGCATAGGCTCGCGCGCCGCGTTGGGAAACAGCGTTCGCAGCTCCTCTTCAAGTGCCGCGTCATTATCCCCCAGCAGTATCGCGCAGATCCCGCGTTCGCTTTCCGCCACCAGACAGCGGCCCAGGGAACAGTCAACGAGGGTATAGCGCACCGCGATATCCCCCCTGCGATACTGTTTTGCCGTCATTCCCAGTGCGCCATCGGCTTTGCGGTAATAGCTGCTGCTGTCCGGAAAACCGGCGGTCAGTACGGCATCGGTAATGTTCTCGCCCTGAGCAAGCGCAGTACGCAGGCGCTGCGCCCGCGCGGCCTGCTGCCAGGCCTTCGGCGTCATGCCGGTCACGGATTTAAACAGACGATGGAAATGGAACGGGCTGACGGCAACCTGCCGGGCCAGCGCCTCCAGACTCAGGGCCGGATCCTGCTCGAGCAGACGGCAGGCCAGCTCAATTTTTTGCAGCTTTTGCGCCTGCGGGTCGGGTTTGTCCGGCATGCAGCGCTTGCAGGGACGAAAGCCAGCCTGCGCAGCGCGTTTTGCATCGGGATAAAAACGAACATTCTGGCGCAGCGCGTGGCGGGCGCGGCAGGAAGGACGACAGAAAATGCCGGTCGTCTGTACCGCAAAGACAAACTGGTTATCGGCGAGCGGATCGCGGGCCAGCACGGCCTGCCAGCGCTCATCATCGTTCATGGTCAGGTTTTTCATCATCGGCTCCTCTTACAAGCATACCCCTACCTTGCCCGAGCGCCAGCGAAGAAAAACCCGCAACCTTGCTTTTTAATTTTGTTCCTTAACCAGAAAGCTGTCGAACTGCGGCGAATGCCAGGTTTTGAATCCATCCGCCTCTTTGGTGATCATGTAAACGGCCAGCCCTTCCTGACGCACAACCTCTTTTGCTTTTTCGGTACCCAGCACCATCAGCCCGGTGTCCCAGGCGTCCGCCTCCAGCGCCGTCGGGGCGATAACCGTGACCGAGACCAGGTTATGCGTAATTGGGCGTCCCGTCTGCGGGTCGATCACATGCGAAATCCGTTTACCGTCAAGTTCATAGTAGTTACGGTAGCTGCCGGAGGTGCTGATGCCGTGACCGTTGATATCCACAATCGCCTGAACCGCGTTCTGCTGGTCGGTTGGCTTTTGAATAGCCACCCGCCACGGTTTACCGCTGGCGTTCATGCCCCGGCTGACCAGCGCACCGCCCACTGAAACCAGATACCGTGAAATCCCTTCCTGCGCCATCAGCTTAGCAAGATGGTCCGCTGCATAGCCCTCGCCTACCGTCGAAAGGTCGACAAACAGATCGGGAATATCTTTCTGAAGATACTGCTGACCGTACTGATAGATCGTCGTCAGATGCTGTAACCCCGTGCGGGCGCGGGCGTCATCAATCGCCGCCTGGTCGGGGGTGGTGTCAGGCTGTTTAGTGGGGCCAAAGCCCCAGAGGTTCACCAGCGGCCCGACGGTGACATCCATCGCGCCGTTGGTTTTGTATCCTACGCGCATCGCTTCGGTCACGATGTCGGCCATCGCCTCACTGACCGGCCACAGCGAGGTGCTTCTGGAAAGGTTAAAGCGCATCAGCGCGGAGTCATTTTTCCAGGTCGACAGCAGCTGATCGTCAGCATCCAGCTGCGACTGGATTTTTTCGCGGAGTTCGTCGGCGCGCGCGTTGTCGAGGTTCATCACGCTGACGCGCCAGACGGTGCCCATGGTTTTACCATCCAGAACCGTTGGCGCTGGCGCGGTGGTTTTTGCCGGAGGCGTTGATGCGTCGCATGCTGTCAGAAGTAAAAGCGTAGCCAGAAAGCTGGCGCGTAAAAAAGTCATGTCCATTCTTATTATCCTCATGCCAGGGCGGCAAGAGTACACCAAACGGGGGCATTTGTAAGACCCCAATCATTGCATGAAAAAAGGGGCCAAAAGGCCCCTTCAACGTACTGAAACGCGATTAGAACTGGTAAACCAGACCCAGCGCTACGATATCATCAGTACCGATACCCGCCTGACGGGTGAATTCGTTTTCGTCCACGAGGTTGATTTTGTAATCAACGTAGGTAGACATGTTTTTGTTGAAGTAGTAAGTCGCGCCAACATCAACATATTTCAGCAGATCCTGATCGCCGTAACCTTCGATGTCTTTGCCTTTAGACTGCAGGTACGCCACGGATGGACGCAGGCCGAAGTCGAACTGGTACTGAGCAACCACTTCGAAGTTCTGCGCTTTGTTCGCAAAACCGTAGATGTCGCTGGTGCTCTGGGAATTACCGAAACGGGTTGCGTTATAGGTCTGAGAGTACTGCGCGGCCAGGTAGATGTTGTTGGCGTCGTATTTCAGACCACCGGTGTACACTTCTGCGCGATCGCCATCACCCAGTGCTGCGGTGTTGTTCTGGTCAGAGGTACGTTTGGAAGAGGACATCGCACCGCCGATGCTGAAGCCTTCGCCCAGGTTGTAGGACAGGGATGCGCCGTAACCGTCGCCGTTCTGTTTCAGGGTGCTACGACCCGCATCGTTTTCACCGCTGACGCTGCCGTTTTTACCCTGATACTGCAGCGCGAAGTTCAGGCCATCAACCAGACCGAAGAAGTCCTGGTTACGGTAGGTTGCTACGCCGTTGGCACGGGATTGCATGAAGTTGTCTGCGCCGTAGGTGTCGCCGCCAAACTCTGGCAGAACGTCGGTCCAGGAGGTCACGTCGTAGATTACGCCGTAGTTACGACCGTAATCGAAAGAACCCGCGTCAGCGAATTTCAGACCCGCGAACGCCACACGCGTCCAGGACTGGTTGTCGCTTTCATCGGTGTTACCCTGAATCTGGTATTCCCACTGGCCGTAACCGGTCAGTTGGTCGTTAACCTGAGTTTCGCCTTTGAAGCCAAGACGCATGTAGGTCTGGTCGCCGTCAGCGCTCTTGTCATCAGAGAAATAGTGCAGACCATCTACTTTGCCGTACAGATCTAATTTGTTGCCGTCTTTGTTATAAATTTCAGCCGCATTTGCTGCGCCTGCTACCAGCAGAGCTGGTACCAGGAGGGAAAGAACTTTAACTTTCATTTTATTAACCCTCTGTTATATGCCTTATTATTGCCACTGCTTACTGATCAACCCTCTTAATCAGTCGGCGGATTCATTCTCCTTAAAATTACAGAATAATCCAATGGGAATATGATACTAAAACTTTGAAGATGTTTCATTGTTCCATAAAGATGTTTCCATTTGTAAATAAAGAGGAACTTTTACAAAGCACAAACAGTGAAAAAATAGAGCACGTATAATCAAGCTTAAAAATATCAATAATAAGATCAACAGGTTAAATCAAAATTCTTTACAGCACTGAAAGACAAAACAAAATCGCACAACCTCACTAAAATAACTCTCGCTATCATCATTAACTTTATTTATTACCGTCATTCAGCTTTGAATGTCTGTTTATCCCTGATTAGACCGGATGCAACGCATTCGGTTTTTTTTTACCTATCTTTACGTAAATATAATTTTCTTGTGCTACCCGCGTGAAATTATAACGACTATTAACTAAATCGATTATTTTCCCCTCTAAAATATCCATTCTGGCATGAATTTTTAATTTCTTGTTTATTAGTGCTATTTTCGCCCTCTTATCGCCACTTATTTGTACACTCAGCATGATGTTGTACATCTTTTAAGCTTTATGCGATGAGGGTATTCAGGCAATAAAAAGTCCCTGCTTCACCGATGAGGGCGCTGGAAATTCGGTTATTACCCTTTATACTGCCCTATCCCCTTAAAGCGCAGCCACCACGGGTTAAACATATCAATGAGTCAGACTGAAACTACCGCCCCGAGCAAATTTTCCCTTCTTCCCGGGAGCATCACCCGTTTCTTTCTTCTGTTGATCATTGTGCTGTTAGTCACGATGGGGGTGATGATTCAAAGCGCGGTGAATACCTGGCTTAAGGACAAAAGCTATCAGGTCGTCGATATCACCCACGCCATCCATAAACGAATCGATACCTGGCGCTACGCCACGTGGCAGATTTACGACAATATTGCCGCCGCCCCGGCCACATCGTCCGGTGAAGGACTACAGGAAACGCGTCTTAAGCAGGACGTTTATTACCTCGAAAAACCACAGCGTAAAACAGAAGCCCTGATTTTCGGCTCGCACGACAGCGCCACGCTGGAGATGACCCAGCGCATTTCCAGCTATCTTGATACCCTCTGGGGTGCAGAGACGGTGCCGTGGTCTATGTATTACCTGAACGGCCAGGACAACAGCATGATTCTGGTCTCGACGTTGCCGCTTAAAGATCTCTCCTCCGGCTTTAAAGAGACTACCGTTGGCAGCATCGTTGATTCCCGCCGGGCGGAAATGCTCCAGCAGGCTAACGCCCTGGACGAGCGCGAAAGTTTCTCCTCCCTGCGTCGGCTGGCCTGGCAAAACGGGCATTACTTTACCTTGCGCACCACCTTTAACCAGCCAGGGCATCTGGCGACGGTGGTAGCCTTCGACTTACCCATTAATGACCTGATCCCGCCGGATATGCCGCTGGACAGCTTCCGTCTGGATCCTGACAACAGCACGCAAAACATGCGCACGCCGCCGGATAAAGAAGGGGCAGAGAGCGTCTCGATCTCCTTTAACGGTTCGAAGATTGAAATTTCCTCCTCGCTGAACTCAACCGGCATGCGTCTGGTATGGCAGGTTCCTTTCGGCACGCTGCTGCTCGACACCCTGCAAAATATCCTGCTGCCGCTGCTCCTGAACATTGGCCTGCTGGCGCTGGCGCTGTTTGGCTACAGCACCTTCCGTTTCCAGCCGGGCCGCCAGAAGGGGGAATCCTCTTCCGTCTCCGTTGGAACAAGTAACGAGCTACGCGTATTGCGCGCCCTTAATGAAGAGATTGTCTCCGTGCTGCCATTGGGTGTGCTGGTTCACGACCAGGAGGCTAACCGCACGGTAATGAGTAACAAGATTGCCGACCACCTGCTGCCACATCTGAACCTGCAGAACATTACCACCATGGCAGATCAGCATCAGGGGGTGATCCAGGCCACCATTAATAATGAACTCTATGAGATCCGCCAGTTCCGCAGCCAGGTGGCATCGCGCACGCAGATTTTTGTTATTCGCGATCAGGATCGCGAAGTGCTGGTGAATAAAAAGCTGAAGCAGGCGCAGAGGCTGTATGAAAAAAACCAGCAGGGGCGCGCCGCGTTCATGCAAAACATTGGCGAGGCCTTCAAGCAACCGTTAAAAACGCTTGCCGCGAAGGCTGCCGAACTGAGCACGCCTGAAAGCCATCAGCTCGCAGGCCAGGCTGACTCGCTGGTGCAGCTGGTAGATGAAATTCAGCTTGCGAACATGCTGGAAAGCGATAGCTGGAAAGGCAATCCGTCCCTGTTCTCTATTCAGGATCTGATTGATGAAGTGGTGCCTGACGTGCTGCCCGTGATTAAGCGCAAGGGTCTGCAACTGCTCATCAACAACCACTTACCGGCTAACGATAAGCGCCACGGCGATCGCGAAGCCCTGCGCCGGATCCTGTTAATGCTTATCCAGTACGCGGTGACCACCACGCAGATCGGCAAGATCACCCTGGAGGTCAGCACCGACGAGTCAACGGACGATCGTCTGACCTTCCGTATCCTCGACACCGGCGAAGGCGTCACCGTGAGTGAAATTGATAATCTGCACTTCCCGTTCCTTAACGATACGCAGGGCGACCGCTACGGCAAGGCAAATGCCCTCACCTTCTGGCTGTGCGATCAGCTGGCGCGCAAGCTGGGTGGGCACCTGAACATCAAGGCGCGTGAATCTCTCGGCACGCGCTATTCATTGCACGTAAAAATGACCGCCAACCCGCAGGAAGAAGATGAAGAACGCCTGCTGGATGATGTAGTAGTGATGGTCGATGTGACCTCAAACGAGATCCGCAATATCGTGGTTCGCCAGCTGGAAAACTGGGGCGCAAGCTGTATCACCCCCGATGAACGGCTCGCGAGTCAAGAATTTGATCTGTTTTTAACTGATAATCCGTCTAATCTTACTGCCTCCGGCTTGCTTTTAAGCGATGATGAGCCAGGCGTGCGAAAAATCGGCCCTGGGCAGATGCGCGTCAACTTTAATATGAGCAATGCGATGCAGGAGGCTGTACTACAACTGATCGAGGAGCAGCTGGCGCAGGAAGATATCCTGGAGTCCCCGTTGGGCGGTGATGAAAATGCCGAACTCCATGCCAGCGGATACTATTCACTGTTTGTTGATACAGTACCAGATGATGTTAAGCGGTTGTATACTGAGTCCGCTGCGAATGATTTTGCAGCGCTGGCGCAGACAGCACACCGGCTTAAAGGCGTGTTTGCCATGCTTAATCTGGTTCCCGGCAAGCAGTTATGTGAAACGCTGGAACATCTAATTCGTGAGAAAGATGCCTCTGGCATTGAAAATTATATCAGCGACATTGACGCCTACGTCAAAAGCTTGCTGTAGCAAGGTAGCCTTATACATGAACAATATGAACGTAATTATTGCCGATGACCATCCGATTGTACTGTTCGGTATTCGCAAATCGCTTGAACAGATCGAGTGGGTGAATGTAGTCGGTGAATTTGAAGACTCTACAGCACTGATCAATAACCTCCCAAAGCTTGATGCACACGTCCTCATCACCGATCTTTCCATGCCTGGGGACAAATACGGTGATGGGATTACGCTCATCAAATATATTAAACGTCACTTCCCTGACATCTCGATCATCGTTCTGACCATGAACAACAACCCGGCTATCCTGAGCGCGGTGTTGGATCTGGATATTGAAGGGATTGTGCTGAAGCAAGGTGCGCCTACCGACCTGCCGAAAGCGCTCGCCGCGCTGCAGAAAGGCAAGAAGTTCACCCCTGAGAGCGTCTCCCGTCTGCTGGAGAAAATCAGCGCGGGTGGCTACGGTGACAAACGCCTGTCACCGAAAGAGAGTGAAGTTCTGCGTCTGTTTGCTGAAGGTTTCCTGGTCACCGAGATTGCCAAGAAGCTGAACCGCAGCATTAAAACCATCAGTAGCCAGAAAAAATCCGCGATGATGAAGCTGGGTGTGGATAACGATATCGCTCTGCTGAACTATCTCTCTTCCGTCACGCTGAGCGCGTCGGACAAGGATTGATCTCCGCTGGCTGTGACGGGTGGCGCTCGCGTTTACCCGGCACACAGAACCCGTAGGCCCGCGCAAGCGCAGCGCCGCCGGGCAAATAAAAAGGCCCTTACGGGCCTTTTTTTATACTCTCGTTTTCCTGACCCTGTCTGCATACACCGACAACGTCTGCTTCAGCACGTCCAGCGTTACCGGTTTTGACAGGCAACTGTCCATACCCGACTCAAGACAGCGCTGTTTCTCTTCCGCCAGGGCGTTTGCCGTCACGCCTACCACTGGCAGCGTCAGGCCAAGCTGACGAATGCGCTGCGTCAGGCGATACCCGTCCATATTCGGCATGTTCACGTCGCTCAGCACGATATCAATATGGTTTTTGCTGAGAACGTTAAGCGCATCGACGCCATCGTTCGCCGTTTTGCACTGATACCCCAGCGAGCCGAGTTGGTCAGCCAGAAGGCGACGGTTAATTGGATGGTCGTCCACCACCAGGATCATCATGTCGTCATTCAGCGAGGCCAGCGACTCAGGAGAAGGCAGCGCCGATGCGTTATCCCCGTCGTCCAGCTGGATGCTGTAAATGCGCGCCAGCAAGGCTAACAGTTCGTGCGGCGTAGCCACGCTGTGCACCCACTCGCCGGGCGCGCGCTCAACGGGTATGCCGATATGACGTCGGCAGAAGATCACCGCGCCCCTGCCCTGCCACGGCTGCTCCGGCGGGTCATCCGCAATCAGCATGTCGTCCGCATCCGGGGTTTGACCTTCGTAGAGAGACACCTCGATGCCGTTACTGCTTAACAAGGATCTAAGGTATTCGTTCAGCGATGCGTTATTGACGGCCAGCCAGCAGCGTTTACCGCTCAGGCCGTCCAGCATCGGTTTGGCCGGGTACTGCGCCGAGTAGAGCGGAATACGAATGGTAAACTGGCTCCCCATGCCCGGCTCGGTATCCACGGAGATATCGCCGTCCATCATGCTGATCAGTTTTTCGCAAATCGCCAGCCCCAGCCCGGTGCCCTGGAAGTTGCGCTGTACTCCGGTCCCCACCTGGAAGAAGGGATCAAACAGGCGCACTACTTCTTTCGCCGGGATCCCGACGCCCGTATCGCGCACGCGAATGGTCAAATAGTCGCCAACGAGGCAGACGTGCAGCACAATACAGCCCGTGTCGGTGAATTTAATCGCGTTGCTGAGCAGGTTCGAGATGACCTGCTGCAGGCGCATCGGGTCGCCATGCAGCGTCAGCGGCACGTCAGGCTCAATAAAGCAGTACAGCCCCAGCTGTTTACGCACCACCAGCGGCATGTAGTTCGCGCTGATGTGGTTCATCACCTCGCGCGGGGAGAACTCCCGCGGCTCGATTTTGAGCTGCTCGGACTCAATTTTCGAGAAGTCGAGAATGTCGCTGATGATTTTCAACAGCAGACTTGAGGAGTTGTTCATGGCCGTGACCAGCCTGTCGACCCCTTTCGGTAACTCCTTGGTCTGCAACAGATCGAGGTTACCGATAATGCCGTAAAGCGGCGTGCGCAGCTCGTGGCTGACGGTGGCAAGGAACATCGACTTCGACTGGCTGGCCTGCTCCGCCGCCTGCGCCATCTCCTGCAATGACTCTTCCATTTTCACGCGCGCAGAGACATCCACCAGCACGCAGATCGCCACGTTTTCATTACGGTAGCGCGAATGCACAAAGCTGATCTGCAGGTTAGTGTGGGTGCTGGTCAGCACGTCGACAAAGTTAACCTGCTGACCGCAGATAATCTGCGTCAGCCGCTGCCGGTCTTCGTGGGTCAGCATGTTGAGGTAGTTATGTGCCAGCTCATTGCTGAGGATGTTGGTGCCATCCTGGGTGCGCAGAATACAGATCCCCACCGGCGCAGAGGCGACAATCTTGCGGTTGAACTGCTCGTGCTCTTCCAGACGCTGGGCATCACTCTCGGCAGGGATAAATATCCGGCGCTCGTACATCCGCGCCAGCATGAACAGCGCGACGCCGACCAGCACATTCAGCAGAATGGCATTGAGGATCAGGATACGGATCCGCTCAAGCACCATATCAACAGGCACCGAGTAGACGATGCTGAGCGAGGACGGCGGTAAACTTTTCTTGAGCACCAGCTCGCGGAAGCCCGAGGTGTAGCCAAACCACGAGCGCTCCTGCATCCAGTGCGGATCGATTTTTAAGCGGCTCTCCGGCCCGGTCAGCGAAATCAGCGTATGGCCGTTTTCATCCAGAATGGTCACGCCCATCGGCAGGCTGCCCGGTGTGAAGAAGTTTTCCATACGGATGGTTTGTTCCGTTCCCAGCAGCGCCTGCAGGCGGTTAGCCAGGTAAACGGGGGTAAGGGCATAGAAATAGCCGACGCCCATGCGCGGCCCCTGGCTTATCCAGAAGATGTTATTGCCGCGCTCTTCCTGAGGCGCATTGCGGTACTTAACGATTCGTTCATGCAGGCTTTTCAGCGCATCATCCCGTTCGACGGGCATATCACGCAGGCCAAAGTCGGCCATGCAGAGATTTTCGCTGCCGATCAGGAACACGCGGTTCAGATCGTAGGCGGCGGAAAAATTATCGCGCCAGTAGCGCATAAACCAGGCAAGGGATTCGAGCGAACCGCGCCAGGTGTTACCCATCGCGGAGCAGTCTGAGTCCGGGAACAGTGGCTCGAAATTGGGCACTTCCGTTTTATCTTTGCGTCCACGGATAGCCATGATGCCGTTTTCCGCCGTCAGGCGATTTTCAGCAATGTATTTCAGCTCCTTCATTACATCCGACGTTCGCTGAATGTAACGCTGGGCCTGATCGGAGCTGATACTGAACTCCTGGCGAATTTCAGCTTCTTTCTGGTTAAGCGCGTTAACAATATAAAAGACCGAGATCAGCGCCACCAGCAGCCACAGCAACAGTGCCAGCGCCCGAAACAGATAACGAGAGACTTTCAGCGTAGTACGAAAGGAGACAAGGTATTTCAAAGGGGCGAGGCTCCGCCATCGGGGTCAAAAAAGAATGTGGTTAAGGTAGCGGTAAACGCGCCATGCCGCAACGTTCAGTTATCTGCAACTGCAAAACAAAAGGGCCGGAAACCGGCCCTTTTCTTCACATCAGGTGATGATTACTCGTCTGCGTCATCCGCAGCATCATCGTCGGACTCGGCTTCCGGCGCAATGTCATCATCGCCTTCCGCTACAGTACCGTCGATAGAGTCAAGCTCTTCGTCATCAACTGGCTCAGCAACGCGCTGCAGACCCACCACGTTTTCATCTTCCGCAGTACGGATAAGGATAACGCCCTGGGTGTTACGCCCTACCACGCTGATCTCAGACACGCGTGTACGCACCAGCGTACCGGCATCGGTGATCATCATGATCTGGTCAGCATCGTCTACCTGCACCGCGCCCACAACGGAACCGTTACGCTCGGTCACTTTGATGGAGATAACGCCCTGCGTGCCGCGAGACTTGGTCGGGTATTCGCTTTCTGCCGTACGCTTACCGTAACCGTTCTGCGTGACGGTCAGGATTGCGCCTTCGCCACGTGGAACGATCAGGGAAACCACGGCGTCTTCACCCGCCAGTTTGATCCCGCGAACGCCGGTCGCGGTACGACCCATTGCGCGCACCGCGTTCTCTTTAAAGCGCACCACTTTACCGGCGGCAGAGAAGAGCATCACTTCGTCAGAACCGGAGGTCAGATCCACGCCAATCAGTTCGTCGCCTTCGTTGAGGTTGACGGCGATGATACCGGCAGAACGCGGACGGCTGAACTCGGTCAGCGCCGTTTTCTTCACGGTACCGCTGGCGGTCGCCATAAAGACGTTAACGCCCTCTTCGTACTCTCGCACCGGCAGGATCGCGGTGATACGTTCGTTCGCTTCCAGCGGCAGCAGGTTGACGATCGGACGACCACGCGCGCCGCGGCTCGCTTCTGGCAGCTGATACACTTTCATCCAGTACAGACGACCCCGGCTTGAGAAGCAGAGGATGGTGTCATGGGTGTTGGCCACCAGCAGGCGGTCGATAAAGTCTTCTTCTTTAATACGTGCGGCAGATTTGCCTTTACCACCACGACGCTGTGCTTCGTAGTCGGTGAGCGGCTGATACTTCACATAGCCCTGGTGAGACAGGGTGACCACCACGTCTTCGCGGTTGATCAGGTCTTCGATGTTGATATCAGAGCTGTTCGCGGTGATTTCGGTGCGGCGCTCGTCGCCAAACTGGTCGCGGACCAGCTCCAGCTCTTCGCGGATCACTTCCATCAGACGATCGGCGCTGCCCAGGATATGCAGTAATCCAGCAATCTGTTCCAGCAGTTCTTTGTACTCGTCGAGCAGTTTTTCATGCTCAAGGCCGGTCAGTTTCTGCAGACGCAGATCCAGAATCGCCTGAGCCTGCTGTTCAGTCAGGTAGTACTGACCGTCACGCACGCCGAATTCAGGTTCCAGCCATTCAGGACGCGCGGCGTCATCACCGGCACGCTCCAGCATCGCAGATACGTTGCCCAGCGCCCACGGCTGTGCCACTAACGCGGCTTTCGCTTCAGCAGGGGTTGGTGCGCGGCGGATCAGCTCGATAATCGGGTCGATGTTTGCCAGCGCGACGGCCAGTGCTTCAAGGATGTGCGCACGGTCGCGGGCTTTACGCAGTTCGAAGATTGTACGGCGGGTCACCACTTCACGACGGTGACGCACAAACGCGCTCAGGATCTCTTTCAGGTTCATGATCTTCGGCTGACCATGGTGCAGTGCAACCATGTTGATACCGAAGGAGACCTGCAGCTGAGTCTGGGAGTAGAGGTTGTTCAGCACCACTTCACCCACCGCGTCGCGTTTGATTTCAATCACGATGCGCATCCCGTCTTTATCAGACTCGTCACGCAGCGCGCTGATGCCTTCAACGCGTTTTTCTTTTACCAGCTCGGCGATTTTTTCAATCAAACGCGCCTTGTTCACCTGATACGGGATCTCGTGAACAATGATGGTTTCACGGCCGGTTTTGGCGTCGGCTTCCACTTCGGCGCGGGCACGGATGTAAATCTTGCCGCGACCGGTGCGGTACGCTTCTTCAATACCACGACGACCGTTGATGATCGCTGCGGTCGGGAAGTCTGGCCCCGGGATGTGTTCCATCAGCCCTTCAATGCTGATCTCTTCATCATCGATATAGGCCAGGCAGCCGTTAATCACTTCGGTGATGTTGTGTGGCGGAATATTGGTTGCCATGCCCACTGCGATACCGGATGACCCGTTAACTAACAGGTTCGGGATCTTGGTTGGCATAACATCTGGGATTCGCTCAGTGCCGTCGTAGTTATCGACGAAATCAACGGTCTCTTTTTCCAGGTCGGCCATCAGCTCGTGAGCGATTTTCGACATACGGATTTCCGTATAACGCATCGCCGCCGCGGAGTCGCCGTCAACAGAACCAAAGTTACCCTGACCATCTACCAGCATGTAACGCAAGGAGAATGGCTGCGCCATACGAACGATGGTGTCATAAACGGCGGTATCACCATGCGGGTGATATTTACCGATGACATCACCCACGACACGGGCAGATTTTTTATAGGCTTTATTCCAGTCATTGCCCAATACGTTCATGGCGTATAGTACGCGACGGTGTACCGGCTTCAGGCCATCGCGGACGTCCGGCAGCGCACGGCCAACAATGACCGACATCGCATAGTCCAGATAGGAGCTCTTCAGCTCTTCCTCGATGTTAACCGGTGTAATTTCTCTCGCAAGGTCGCTCATCTAACCGCTATCCCTCTACTGTATCCCGGATTCAAAGGTCGCAAATTATAACACAGCCACGGTGATTGAGGTAAAGCAATACGCTTTATTCACGGGGATTGCCTGATATACTCCTTTGTCTTGCTAAATAAGGAGTAAAAGCGCCCATGAATGCCGAAAAATCCCCGGTAGCTCACAACGTTGACCACGAAGAGATTGCCAAATTTGAAGCCGTGGCGTCCCGCTGGTGGGATCTCGAAGGTGAGTTTAAACCTCTGCATCGCATCAACCCGCTGCGTCTGGGCTATATCGCGGAGCGTTCCGGCGGTCTGTTCGGTAAAAAGGTGCTCGACGTCGGCTGCGGCGGCGGGATCCTGGCAGAAAGCATGGCGCGTGAAGGGGCCACCGTGACCGGCCTTGATATGGGCTTTGAGCCACTGCAGGTGGCGCGTCTGCACGCGCTGGAATCGGGCGTGCAGGTGGAATATGTGCAGGAAACGGTAGAAGCGCACGCGGCAGAACATGCGCACCAGTACGACGTGGTGACCTGCATGGAGATGCTGGAGCACGTTCCCGATCCGCAGTCGGTCGTCAACGCCTGTGCGAAGCTGGTGAAACCGGGCGGCCAGGTGTTCTTTTCCACCATCAACCGTAACGGCAAGGCCTGGCTGATGGCCGTTGTCGGCGCGGAGTATGTCCTGCGGATGGTGCCGAAAGGCACGCACGACGTGAAGAAGTTCATCAAGCCTGCTGAACTGCTGGGCTGGGTGGACCAGACGTGGCTCAAGGAGCAGCACATTACCGGCCTGCACTACAACCCGTTAACCGACAAGTTCAAACTCGCCCCGGGTGTGGATGTTAACTATATGTTGCACACTACGGCAAAAAATAGCTAACGTCATACGAACTTCTTATAAAGATTGCGCGACATTCGTTGCGCAATTTTGACCACTCGTTGAAGAAATCAGCACTCGATCAAATTTTAGATTTTTTTTCTGAAATATTGACATGTCGTCCAGGCCTTACGATACGAGGACTTAGGCTTTTTTACCCTTTCACAACCTCAATTTAACCTCAAAATCAACTCTTGTACTGAAATGATTCGCTACTAGAATACTCACCATCTTGCGTTAATCTTATCGTAAAACCCCTATATGTAGTATTTATCCACAGAGTCCTGTGGATAAGCGGGGGATATTTTTTTATTTCACGGACAGGTAAAACCCACATGAATCAGAGTCTGCTGGTGACAAAGCGCGACGGTACTACCGAGCGTATCAATCTGGACAAAATCCATCGAGTTCTCGACTGGGCAGCAGAAGGGCTGAATAACGTATCTATCTCCCAGGTTGAACTGCGCTCACACATCCAGTTCTACGACGGCATCAAAACGTCTGATATCCACGAAACCATTATTAAAGCAGCGGCAGATCTCATCTCCCGCGACGCACCGGACTATCAGTACCTTGCAGCACGTCTGGCCATTTTCCATCTGCGTAAAAAAGCCTACGGCCAGTTTGAGCCGCCGAAGCTGTACGATCACGTCGTAAAAATGGTTGAACTGGGCAAATACGATACGCATCTGCTGGAAGACTATACGGAAGCAGAGTTCGAGCAGATGAACGGGTTTATCGATCACTGGCGCGACATGAACTTCTCCTACGCGGCGGTGAAGCAGCTCGAAGGCAAATACCTGGTTCAGAACCGTGTGACCGGTGAAATCTATGAGAGCGCCCAGTTCCTCTACATTCTGGTGGCCGCCTGCCTGTTCTCTAACTACCCGCGTGACACCCGTCTGGAATACGTGAAGCGTTTTTACGATGCGGTCTCGACGTTCAAGATTTCGCTGCCAACGCCAATCATGTCCGGCGTACGTACGCCAACCCGCCAGTTCAGCTCCTGCGTGCTGATCGAGTGCGGTGACAGCCTGGATTCCATCAACGCCACCTCCAGCGCAATCGTAAAATACGTCTCCCAGCGCGCCGGTATCGGCATCAACGCGGGTCGTATCCGTGCGCTGGGTAGCCCGATTCGCGGTGGTGAAGCGTTCCACACCGGCTGTATCCCGTTCTACAAGCATTTCCAGACCGCGGTGAAATCCTGCTCTCAGGGCGGCGTTCGCGGCGGGGCAGCCACCCTGTTCTACCCGATGTGGCACCTGGAAGTGGAAAGCCTGCTGGTGCTGAAAAACAACCGTGGCGTGGAAGGCAACCGCGTGCGCCACATGGACTACGGCGTGCAGATCAACAAGCTGATGTACACCCGTCTGCTGAAAGGTGAAGATATCACCCTGTTCAGCCCGTCCGACGTACCGGGCCTGTACGACGCGTTCTTTGCCGATCAGGACGAGTTCGAGCGTCTGTACACCAAATACGAAAAAGACGAGAGCATTCGCAAGCAGCGCGTGAAGGCCGTCGACCTGTTCTCGCTGATGATGCAGGAACGTGCCTCTACTGGCCGTATCTACATCCAGAACGTTGACCACTGCAATACCCACAGCCCGTTCGATCCGGTTGTTGCGCCGGTACGCCAGTCCAACCTGTGTCTGGAGATCGCCCTGCCGACCAAACCGCTCAATGACGTGAACGATGAGAACGGTGAAATCGCGCTGTGTACGCTGTCTGCCTTCAACCTGGGCGCGATTAAGAGCCTGGACGAGCTGGAAGAGCTGGCGGTGCTGGCGGTTCGCGCACTCGACGCCCTGCTCGACTATCAGGACTACCCAATCCCGGCAGCCAAACGCGGCGCGATGGGTCGTCGTACCCTGGGGATTGGCGTGATTAACTTCGCCTACTGGCTGGCGAAAAACGGTAAGCGTTACTCCGACGGCAGCGCCAACAACCTGACGCACCAGACGTTTGAAGCTATTCAGTATTACCTGATGAAAGCCTCCAACGAGCTGGCAAAAGAGCAAGGCGCGTGCCCGTGGTTCAACGAAACCACCTATGCGAAAGGCATTCTGCCGATCGACACTTATAAGAAAGACCTGGACGGGATCGTCAGCGAACCGCTGCACCTGGACTGGGAAGGCCTGCGCGAGTCCATCAAGACTCACGGCCTGCGTAACTCCACGCTCTCTGCCCTGATGCCGTCCGAGACCTCTTCGCAGATCTCTAACGCCACCAACGGCATCGAGCCACCGCGCGGCCACGTCAGCATCAAAGCGTCGAAAGACGGCGTGCTGCGCCAGGTCGTACCGGATTACGAGACGCTGGGCAACAACTACGAACTGCTGTGGGAGATGCCGAATAACGACGGTTACCTGCAGCTGGTGGGTATCATGCAGAAGTTTATCGACCAGTCGATCTCTGCGAATACCAACTATGACCCGACGCGCTTCCCGTCTGGCAAGGTTCCGATGCAGCAACTGCTGAAAGACCTGCTCACCGCCTATAAATTTGGCGTGAAGACCCTGTACTATCACAACACCCGTGACGGTGCAGAAGACGCGCAGGACGATATGGTGCCGTCAATTCAGGACGATGGCTGCGAAAGCGGCGCATGTAAGATCTAAGCACTTCGCCGGGTGGCGCTACGCTTACCCGGCCTACGGTTTTGTAGGCCCGGCAAACGCAGTGCCGCCGGGCAATAAAATCTCAACAGGACTCACCGCAATGGCATATACCACCTTTTCACAGACGAAAAACGACCAGCTCAAAGAGCCCATGTTCTTCGGCCAGCCGGTCAACGTGGCACGCTACGATCAGCAAAAATATGACATCTTCGAAAAGCTGATTGAAAAGCAACTCTCCTTTTTCTGGCGCCCGGAAGAAGTTGACGTCTCTCGCGACCGTATCGATTTCCAGGCCCTGCCGGAACACGAAAAGCATATCTTCCTTAGCAACCTGAAGTATCAGACGCTGCTGGACTCCATTCAGGGGCGTAGCCCGAACGTGGCGCTGCTGCCGCTGATCTCCATTCCGGAGCTGGAAACCTGGGTTGAGACCTGGGCGTTCTCCGAGACGATCCACTCCCGCTCGTACACCCATATCATCCGCAATATCGTGAACGATCCGGCGGTGGTGTTTGACGATATCGTCACCAACGAGCAGATCCAGAAACGTGCAGAAGGCATCGCGCACTACTACGACGAGCTGATTGAGATGACCAGCTACTGGCATCTGCTGGGCGAAGGCACCCACAACGTGAACGGCAGAACCGTCACCGTGAACCTGCGCGCGTTGAAAAAGCAGCTGTATCTGTGCCTGATGAGCGTTAACGCGCTGGAAGCGATCCGCTTCTACGTCAGCTTCGCCTGCTCCTTCGCCTTTGCCGAGCGCAAGCTGATGGAAGGCAACGCTAAAATTATTCGTCTGATCGCCCGTGACGAAGCCCTGCACCTGACCGGTACCCAACACATGCTGAACCTGCTGCGCAGCGGTACGGACGACCCGGAAATGGCGGCTATCGCCGAAGAGTGCAAACAGGAGTGCTACGACCTGTTCGTGCAGGCCGCACAGCAGGAGAAAGAGTGGGCAGATTACCTGTTCCGCGACGGCTCCATGATTGGTCTGAACAAGGACATCCTGTGTCAGTACGTTGAGTACATCACCAACATCCGTATGCAGGCGGTCGGTCTTGATCTGCCGTTCCAGACGCGCTCAAACCCTATCCCGTGGATCAACACCTGGCTGGTGTCCGATAACGTGCAGGTTGCGCCACAGGAAGTGGAAGTCAGCTCTTACCTGGTCGGTCAGATTGATTCTGAAGTCAACACCGACGACCTGAGCGACTTCCAGCTCTGATGAGCCGGGTGACGCTACGCCTTACCGGCACAGAAGTCCTGTGTCGGGAAGAGCACCCTTCCCTGTTGGTCGCCCTTGAGGCCCATCAGGTTGAGGTTGAGTATCAGTGTCGGGAAGGCTATTGCGGCTCGTGCCGCTGTCGCCTGGTCGCAGGCCAGGTGGACTGGCTGACCGAACCGCTGGCCTTTATCAGCGAAGGGGAAATTTTGCCCTGCTGCTGCCGGGCAAAAGGCGATATTGAGATCGAGATGTAACGTCCCTGATACCCTTTTCCTGTGGGAGAGGGCATCAGGGCAGTTGTCCATTCAGGCGCAATCGTCTTTCCCATTCTGGCTCCGCGCCCAGATGTTCTCCAATGCAGTTCACTAAAGCCTGTATCACCGGTGAATCCCGACGCGTTTTGCGATACAGGGCAACAATATTCCCACCATCCGGACGCCACTCGGGCAGTATCACCTGCAGTTCACCTTTTTCAACAGCCTCTGCGCCTAAAAAAAGCGGCAGCACCATAATACCCAATCCGGCCTTTGCAGCTGCCAGCAGGCTGAAGGCGTTATCCGAACGCAGACGAATGCGGACGCGCCATGGCTGAACCTCCCCCTGATGAACAAGCTGCCAGACCCCGCCCGGCGCGCGGTGGCTGTACAGTAGCCCGTCGTGGTGCGCCAGTTCCTCTGGATGCAGCGGCGTGCCGCAACGCTGGAGATAGGCCGGGCTGGCGCATAAATAGGTCAGGTTACGCGCCAGATGCCGGGCAATCAGGGTGGAATCCGGCAGTGTGCCAAGGCGGATCGCCACGTCAAAGCCGGGCTGATGCATATTGATATGCCGATCTTCAGTAACGATATCCAGCGCGATCTGCGGATAGCGCGCGGCGAAATCGGCCAGAATGGGCGACAGGTGCGTACACATAAAGGTGTGAGAAGTGGTCATTCGCAGCCTGCCACAGACGTCGGTTCGCCCTGGCGTCACCGCCTCTTCCGCAAGGCTTACCTCATCCAGAATGCGTACGCATTCGCGGTAGAACAACAGCCCCTGTTCCGTGAGACTCAGGCTCGGCCCGCGCTCCAGCAGGCTTACGCCCAGGCGCTTCTCCAGCCCCTTGATACGCTGGCTAACCACCGATTTCGTTGTCCCCAGCTTTTGCGACGCGCCGACAACGCTCAGCGCGTCCACCACCGCGACAAAGGTGCTCATCTCCACGAATTTGTTCATCAGGTATTCCGTTCGGGCACGTCCTTTTACTATGGCCCACTGGCGGAGGCGGCGAAACGGCTGGCGATATATTCTGCTGCCATGATCACATCCGGGTTGGTGGCCTGCGAGGGCACGTCCGGGAAAATTGACGCATCGGCAACATAAAGTCCCTGGGTACCCAACACGCGGCCCTGCTGATCCACAACGGCCTGCGGATCGCTCTCCAGCCCCATCGGTGCCGTGGCGGAGAGGTGAAGATTGCTCTTGACCGTAGCGTACTGCTCTTTCACCTTTTGCGACTTCGTGACCGCCAGCTTGCAGCCCTTCACACCGGGAAATTCCCCGGTGACCAGCTCGCGCAACGGTGTTTCCTCCACCAGCGCGCGCGACAGTTCCAACGCCTCCAGCATACGCGCGACGTCCCGCTCATCGTCCAGCAGATTGAGATCGATGTTCGGCTTCAGCAGCGGGTTACGGCTGGTGAGCGTCAGCGTCCCGCGCGACCAGGGGCGTGAAACGGTATAAAACAGCTGAAAGCCTGACCCTTGCGGAAACAGCGCCGGATCAACGAAATGGTTATTACTGATGTAAATATCTAGCTCACCGGGTTCCGCCAGGGTGGAACGGGTCCAGAGCGTTGCGCCGATGGGTGGGCTATCACTCTGCGGCGGCAGCGTGCCGAGCATAATACCGTTCACCGGCTGCTCCTGCAGATTTAGCCCTACAGGTAAATCCTGGCAGACGGGAATATCAAGCTGGCGCAAATCACTCCCTGGCCCCACGCCCGAGCGGAGCAGTATAGCGGGCGTTCCCGCCGCGCCAGCGCACAGGAACACCGTATCGGCAAACAGGCGGTTGCCCTCGGCCAGTTGCACGCCCTCGACGCGGCCTTTATTCAACAGAACTTTGTCGACCACCGCCATGCCTGCGATTTCCAGATTAGGCCTGGCGCGAACCTGCGCGTTGAGATAAACCATGCCGGTGTTCTGCCTGACGCCGTTCACGACATTGAGCTGATAGAGGGCAATACCGTGCTGATGCGGCCCGTTCACGTCTGCAATTTCCGCAAAACCATGTGCACGGCAGGCGTGATAAAATGCCTGGCTGGCGGGGCTCAGCGATGCCAGCGTCGGCAGCCTGACCGGTACAGGTCCGTGACGCCCGTGCCAGTCATCGTCGCCATAATCGGCGCTCTCCAGCGCCTTGAACCAGGGTAAGACCTTATCGAAAGACCAGTCCGTCAGGCCGCGCTTTACCCAGCGATCGAAATCAGACCTGGGGGCCCTGACGAAGGCCCCGGCATTGATCGCCGATCCGCCGCCCAATACCCTTGCGCGGAGATGCTCTGCGGTGTGATCGGTTCCGGTCGCCGTGCCTCGCTCCCAGACATAGTCGCCACCGCCCACACTGTGGCTCATCGACAGCTCGGGGGGATACTCATCTGGCGCAAAGGCCGGCCCCGCTTCCAGCAGCAGCACGCGCCGGTCCGGATTTTCACTTAGCCTTGCAGCCACCACCGCACCGCCTGAACCGCCCCCGACCACTATCACGTCCCAAACATCGTTGATACCGGCTGTCGTTGCACTCATCTCTTTCTCCTCTGTCGCGCTACCGGCAGAAAACAGCCACGCCGGGGTATAAAAGGAGAATATGTGAGGCCAACCGCGCTGAACAGAGCGCCAAACGCGAACCGGCGTTCATAAAAAATGAACAAAAAAAGACCCGCCGAAGCGGGTCCATGTCAGTGCAACGCGTTACTGAGACGTTCGCAGGAACTGCACTGCTTTATCCGGGAAATCCGTAAACAACCCGTCGACGCCCGCCTGGTTATACAGCACGTCATAAAGCTGATTCACATCCGTCGCATAGTCCGGCAACTGGTCTGCACGTACCGTGTATGGATGCACCTGCATCTTGCTGGCGTGCGCCTCTTTCACCATCGCCGTGAAGGTAATGTGTCCCGGCGTGGAACCTTCCGCCACCAGCATGTGGTAATCCGGCCCGATGCCGTCGGCGTACTGCGCAATCTGCTTCATCGCGCCCGGCTTAAACATCCAGTCGTAGTTGTAGTTAACCCACTTGCCGTCCGGCTGTTTCTCCTGCGTTTCATTCCAGTCGGTATAGGCAATCAGCTGCACCAGGTTGAGATCCATCCCCCGCTTCGGTTCCAGCTCGGTTTTGATGCGCTTGAGTTCAGCCGCATCAAAGCACTGGAGGTAGACCTTATCCTTCTTACTGGTGTAGCCGTACTGCTTCAGCACATCCAGCGTTTTCGCCGCAATGTCCTTCCCTTCCTGATGATGGAACCACGGCGCTTTGATCTCCGGGTAGATACCTATATTTTTACCGGTAGAGTGGTTCAGCCCCTGAACAAACTCGATTTCCTCTTCAAAGGTATGAATGCGGAAGTCGGACTTGCCCATCGGGAAACGCCCCGGATAGACCTGCACCTTCTTGCCGTTTTCAATCTCGAAGCCTTCGGTAAATTTCAGCGAGCGGATTTCGTCAAGCGTGAAGTCGATGGCGTAATAACGGCCGTCCTTGCGGGCACGGTCGGGAAAACGGTCGGCGACATCGGTGACGCGGTCAAGATAGTGGTCATGCAGGACGACCAGATGGTCGTCCCTGGTCATCACCAGATCCTGCTCAAGGTAATCCGCCCCCTGCGCGTAAGCCATCGCTTTCGCGGGCAGCGTATGCTCGGGCAGATAGCCGCTGGCGCCACGATGAGCAATGACAATCTTATCTGCCGCCAGCGCCGAGCCTGTCATGACACCGGCCAGCAGCAGGCCGGTAGCGAGTTGAGTCAGTTTCATCGTAATGCTCCTTATTGACGACGTGCCTGTATTTCGGCGTGGTGACGTTTTTCACCAATCATGACAACAATCAGCAGCAGTACCGCCAGTACGCTACCGCCAATCATGACCATGAAGCCGCCATCCCAGCCGAAGAAGTCAACGGTATAGCCGACAATGGCGCTTGCGGCGACCGAGCCACCAAGGTAGCCAAACAGGCCGGTAAAGCCTGCCGCCGTCCCTGCCGCTTTTTTCGGTGCCAGCTCAAGGGCATGCAGGCCAATCAGCATCACCGGACCGTAGATCAGGAAGCCGATCACAATCATACAGGCCATGTCCACGCCCGGGTTGCCCGGTGGGTTAAGCCAGTAAACGACGGTGGCGATGGTCACCAGGGTCATAAAGAACACGCCCGTTGCACCACGGTTGCCGCGGAAGACCTTGTCCGACATCCAGCCACAAATCAGCGTGCCCGGGATACCCGCGTATTCATACAGGAAGTAGGCCCAGGACGATTTATCCAGCGCGAAGTGTTTCACCTCTTTCAGGTAGGTTGGCGACCAGTCGAGGATGCCGTAACGCAGCAGGTAAACGAAAACGTTGGCTACCGCGATGTACCACAGCAGTTTGTTGGGCAGCACGTACTTCATGAAGATCTGTTTGGCCGTCAGCTCCTCTTCATGCTGTTCGCTGTAGTCGTCCGGATAATCGTTTTTGTACTCTTCAATTGGCGGCAGGCCGCAGGACTGCGGCGTATCGCGCATCAGGGCGAAGGCGATAATCGCCACTACGATCGCGCCAAAAGCCGGCATGTAAAGCGCGGCTTTCCAGTCGTTGAACCATGCCATCCCGAGCAGGAACAGCAGAGGAGGAATACCGCCGCCCACGTTATGCGCGCAATTCCAGACCGACACAATTCCGCCACGCTCTTTTTGCGACCACCAGTGCACCATGGTGCGTCCGCACGGCGGCCAGCCCATCCCCTGGAACCATCCGCAGAGGAACAGCAGCACAAACATAATCGCAATACTGGACGTCGCCCACGGCACAAAGCCCATAAACAACATCACCGCAGCCGCCAGAATCAAACCGGCTGGCAGGAACACGCGCGGATTCGAGCGATCCGACACCGACCCCATAATGAATTTGGAAAACCCGTAGGCGATAGAGATCCCCGAGAGCGCAAACCCTAAATCACCGCGCGAAAAACCCTGCTCCACCAGATACGGCATGGCGAGCGCGAAGTTTTTACGTACCAGATAATACGCCGCGTACCCGAAGAAAATCCCCAGGAAGATTTGCCAACGCAGACGGCGGTAAAGCGGATCTATCTCTGCCTCTGGCAGACGCGCCCGATGCGGCGCAGGTTTAAAGATACTGAGCATGACAGCCTCCGTGGCCTTGTAATGAATGAGAAGGTGCCTCGCACCCGATTCCAGAGGCGGCGATGTTAAGAAATCACGGTGATTGTTACTGTGAATCAACGCACAGATTGTTACAGAAATATGACAGAATGCGCAAAAAAGCGCATGGAATCACGTTTCACTTTCGAATAACGCGCGTTTATGTTCGAAATCAAACAAACCACATTTTCAGTGTGGCTAAATGATAAAAAAACGAACATAGAGGGAAGACAATGACGGTTCTCGATCCTCGCTACAGCGATGTGATAATCATTGGCGGCGGCGCAACCGGGGCCGGCATCGCCCGCGACTGTGCCCTGCGTGGCCTGAGCGTGACCCTGCTGGAGCGCCATGATATTGCGACAGGTGCCACAGGCCGCAACCACGGCCTGCTGCACAGCGGCGCGCGGTACGCGGTGACCGACGGTGAGTCGGCGCGGGAGTGTATTGCGGAAAACCAGATCCTGAAACGCATCGCCCGCCACTGCATCGAGCCGACCAACGGACTGTTCATTACCCTTCCCGAAGACGATCTCGCGTTTCAGCAAACCTTTATTTCCGCCTGCACGGCCGCAGGGATCCGGGCCGACGCCATCGACCCGGCGCTGGCGCGTCGGCTGGAGCCGTCTGTCAACCCGGCCCTCACCGGCGCGGTGAAAGTCCCCGACGGCACGGTCGATCCGTTTCGCCTGACCGCCGCAAATATGCTGGACGCCCGGGAACACGGCGCGCGCATTCTGACCGGGCATGAAGTCACCGGGCTTATTCGCGAAGGCAACACTGTGCGCGGCGTGCGGGTGTTCGACCCGCAATATAACGAGCGCAGCGAACTGTATGCCGCCGTGGTTATTAATGCGGCGGGGATCTGGGGGCAACGCATCGCGGAATATGCCGACTTATCCATCCGCATGTTCCCGGCGAAAGGTTCACTGCTGATCCTCGACCATCGCATCAACAACCACGTCATCAACCGCTGTCGTAAGCCTTCCGACGCCGATATTCTGGTACCGGGCGACACCATTTCGCTTATCGGCACCACCTCCACCCACGTCGATTACAGCGAGATTGACGTTAACCGGGTAACAGCCGAAGAGGTGGATATCCTGCTGCGCGAAGGCGAGAAACTGGCTCCGGTGATGGCGCAAACCCGCATTCTGCGCGCCTATGCGGGTGTGCGGCCGCTGGTCGCCAGCGATAACGACCCAAGCGGGCGCAACGTCAGCCGGGGGATCGTCCTGCTCGATCATGCCCAACGTGACGGCATGGAGGGTTTTATCACCATTACCGGCGGCAAGCTCATGACCTACCGCCTGATGGCGGAGTGGGCCACGGATGCGGTCTGCCGCAAACTCGGTAACACAACGCCGTGCGTCACGGCAGAACAGCCCCTGCCCGGATCGCGTCAGTCCACCGAGAAAACGCTGCAGAAAATCATCTCTCTGCCCGCCCCGCTGCGCGGCTCCGCCGTTTATCGCCACGGCGACAGAACCCCACAGTGGCTTGGAGAGGGGCGGCTTAGCCGCAGCCTGGTGTGCGAGTGCGAAGCGGTGACCGCAGGCGAGGTGCAATATGCCGTCGAGAATCTGACGGTCAATACGCTGCTCGATCTTCGCCGCCGCACGCGCGTCGGCATGGGTACCTGTCAGGGCGAGCTTTGCGCCTGTCGCGCCGCCGGGCTGCTGCAACGCTTTCACGCCACCACCTCAGAGCAGTCCCTGGCCCAGCTCAGCGATTTCCTCAATGAACGCTGGAAAGGCATTCAGCCCGTTGCCTGGGGCGATGCCCTGCGCGAAAGCGAGTTTACCCGCTGGGTTTATCAGGGACTTTGCGGCCTGGAGAAGGAGCCACATAATGAAATTTAATACTGTTATTGTCGGCGGCGGGCTGGCAGGGCTGCTGTGCGGGATCACGCTCACGCAACGTGGTCTGCGCTGTGCCATCATCACCCGCGGGCAGAGCGCTTTGCACTTCTCTTCCGGATCGCTGGATCTCCTCGACGATGCCTGTCGCGGCGCACTTGCGCCTGAGCATCCTTACACCCTGATCGGCAAGCACAACATTGCCCGCCTGGCGCAGGAAACCGAAAGGCTGCTGAGCGCCTGTGGCGCGCGGATGCAGGGCAGCGCTGAGAAAAATCACCAGCGCGTGACGCCGCTCGGCACCCTGCGTCCCGCGTGGCTCAGCCCGGAAGAAGTTCCTGTCGCCCCGTTCAGCGCAGAACGCGTAATGGTGGTGGGGATTGGCGGTTTTCTTGATTTTCAGCCGCACCTGGCGGCGGCCTCGCTCTGTCAGCGCGGTATTAACGCGACGGCGGCGGAAATAGACCTTCCCGAACTGGACGTGCTGCGCGAAAACCCCAGCGAGTTTCGGGCAGTGAATATCGCGCGGCTGCTGGATAACGACGATAACTGGCCGCTGCTGTATGACGCGCTCAGGCCGCTCGCTGAACAGTGTGACGCCCTGTTGATGCCTGCGTGCTTTGGCCTCACCGACAATCGACTCTGGCGCTGGCTGTCGGACCGCTTGCCGTGCACGCTCGGCTTGCTGCCGACCCTTCCCCCTTCCGTACCGGGTATTCGGCTGCACACACAGCTTAAGCAAAAATTTATTGCCCAGAGCGGCGTGTGGATGGCGGGTGACGAGGTGAAAAAGATCACGCTGTCTGATAGCGACCTCAGCGAGGTGTGGACGCGAAACCACGGCGACATTCCGCTGCGCGCACGCGCCGTGGTACTGGCCAGCGGCAGCTTCTTCAGTAACGGCTTACTGAGTACCCGCGAGGGGATCCGCGAAGCCATTCTGGGGCTGGATGTCCGGCAGAGCGCCTCCCGTTCGGACTGGTATCAGAGTGATTTCTTTACGCCGCAGCCCTGGCAGCAGTTTGGCGTGATTGTCGATAACCAGCTGCACCCGCAGCTCAACGGCCGGTCGCTTAACGGCCTCTACGCCATCGGCTCGATTCTGGGCGGCTACGATCCGATTGCCCAGGGCTGCGGCGGCGGCGTGTGTGCGATCACGGCGCTTCATGCCGCAGAGCAGATTATTCAACGCACGGAGGCAGAACAATGAGCGATAGCCGTTTCGAAAGCTGCATAAAATGCACGGTGTGCACCACGGTCTGCCCGGTCAGCGGCGTGAACCCGCGTTATCCTGGCCCAAAACAGGCCGGGCCTGACGGCGAGCGCCTGCGTCTGAAAGACGCCGCACTCTACGATGATGCGCTGAAATACTGCATTAACTGCAAGCGCTGCGAGGTGGCTTGTCCGTCAGACGTCAAAATCGGCGACATCATCCAGCGCGCCCGGGCGCAGTACAGCACGCAAAAACCGACGCTGCGCGATGCGATCCTCAGCCATACTGACCTGATGGGCAGCGTTTCCACACCCTTCGCGCCGCTGGTGAATGCCGCCACCTCCCTGAAACCGGTACGCCGGCTGCTCGACGCAACGCTGAAAATTGACCACCACCGCAGCCTGCCGAAATACTCCCACGGCACCTTCCGTCGCTGGTACAAATCGGTGGCGGCAGAGCAGGCCCGCTTTGCCGAGCAGGTGGCGTTCTTCCACGGCTGCTACGTGAATTACAATCACCCGCAATTGGGAAAAGACCTGCTGAAAGTGCTGAACGCGATGGGCACAGGTGTGCAGCTCCTCAGCAAGGAAAAATGCTGCGGCGTGCCGCTGATTGCCAACGGCTTTACGGATAAAGCGCGCAGGCAGGCCCGCAGCAACGTCACCTCCTTGCGCGACGCGATCGTCGGGAAAGGCATACCGGTCCTGGCCACCTCGTCTACCTGCACCTTCACCCTGCGCGACGAGTACCCTCACCTGCTGGACGTGGATAACACCGATCTGCGCGACCATATTGAACTGGCAACGCGGTTTTTGTGGCGCATGCTGGACAGCGGGAAGACCTTACCGCTGGGCACCCTGCCGCTGAAGGTGGTGTATCACACGCCATGTCATATGGAAAAGATGGGCTGGTCGCTGTATACCCTGGAGCTGCTGCGGCTGATCCCGGGGCTGGAGCTCACGGTGCTGGATTCGCGCTGCTGCGGGATAGCGGGCACCTACGGATTTAAGCGTGAAAACTACGACACGTCGCAGGCGATTGGCGCGCCGCTGTTCAGGCAGATAGAGGAGAGCGGAGCCGACCTGGTAGTGACCGACTGCGAAACCTGCAAATGGCAGATTGAAATGTCCACCAGCAAACGCTGCGAACATCCCATCACCCTGCTGGCAAACGCGCTGGGCTAAGCGATGCCGGGGCGGTTTGCCCCGGCACATTCGTTACTCAACAAACAGGGAATCAACCACATTGATCCAGCCATGCTCGCTGGCGACCGGTTTGCCGTTCAGCCAGCGTCGTAGCATGTTGAGCGCCATCATGGCACACACCTCCTGACGCACCGCCTGGCTGTGACGGGTGATACTCATTTTTACCTGCAGCGCATGGGTTCCTTCCGGCGTCGCGAGGGCAAAATTAAGGTGTTCGCCCTCCACGCCGCCGACGGCCAGCGCCAGCCCGGCAAAATGCTTAACCCTGCGCTCCGACGCCCAGCGCGCGGTCTGCGCCAGCGTTTCCTGCTGGAACGGTACCACTTCACTGGCCAGAAGCGGCGCATCCGCCCGTGAAAGCTGCAGCGCCAGAAGCCCGCCGGTGAACTGTTCGCTCAGCGTAACGCTCAGCTGACGCGACTTCAGGGTGCGGGCTATCTGCGCAGGCAGCCCTTCCGTTCCCTCAAAGATCAGGCTCTCTCCCGCCACGCGCTGTACCTCAGGCCACAGCGCCAGCATGGCCTCCTTTTGCGTCGCCGGGCCGGTCAGCTTCAGCTCGATAATCGGCATAGAAGAGCGGTAGCCCATCGAGACGCCCGGCGGCAGCGGCAGGCTGTCGAGGCTCTGGGCAAGATCGCTTTCAGAGCGGCCAAAGGTAGTCAGACGCAGACACAGCGGCGGCTCAGGCAGGGTGAAACGCGCGCGCAGGCGCGGCAGGATTTGCTGCTCGACCATTACTTTAAATTCAGACGGCACGCCCGGCGTGAAGAACATCAGGCAGCGGTTAAGCTTAACGGCAAAGCCACAGGCGGTACCGACGGGGTTATCCACCAGCTCGGCGCTGGCGGGGATTTCGGCCTGCTTGCGGTTGCTGGGGGCCATGACGCGACCGCGCTCGGAGAAAAAGCGCTCCATCTGCGCCAGCCACGCTTCGTGGAGGACCAGCCCTTCGCCTTTCGCCGTGGCGGCGGCCAGCGCGCTAAGATCGTCGCCGGTTGGGCCAAGGCCGCCGTTCACAATCAGCACGTCAGCGTGCTCGCTGCGTTCGCGCAGAATGTTCACCAGCGACTCAAGGTTGTCGCCTACCGTATTGCGGCGCGTTAACGGTAATCCCTGCTCAAAGAATAAATCGGCGAGCCAGGCCGCATTGGTATCGATGATTTGACCATGCAGCACTTCATCGCCGGTGGATAACATCTCCACGTTAATCATTGTGTTCTCCCGCTTTAATAGTCAAAACACTATAGCGCAATTGGGAGAGGGGGGAAGCGATAAACTGGCGCGGCAGGCCGCCGCGCCGGGGGGATTAGAAGCCTGCGCTCACGCCCACGTACGGGCCGTCGGCCAGCGCGTTGTCGCGGTTGCCGTCTTTACCGGCCAGGTTCAGATAGCGGTAACCTGCTTCGATGGTGACAGGACGCATGATGGTCCAGCGCGCACCGGCGTTAGCTTCCTGATAGCTGTCGATACCGCTGGAGAGCGAATCCGGAGAGTAGTAGTACTCGCCGAACAGGCCGAAGCTGTCGCCAATTTTCCACTGCAGTCCGCCGCCAACGGCCGCCGCGTATCCTTCGTCACCGTCGTTCGGGTTGGTGTAGATACCTTTACCGCCCACGGTTGCCAGGAATGGCCCCAGCGGAACGTTAAGGCCAAGGCCGAGGCTTGCCGCATCGCCGTCGTCGTCGTTATGCGTCCAGCCGCCCGTCATCGCCAGGCCAGAGGTTTCCGTCCCCAGGCCAAAGCCCAGGTGGGTGTAATCCTGACCCGCTGAGCCGTTAAAGGAAATTGCGTTTGCCGCAACTGAAACAAACATCAGGCCTGCGCCCAAAAATGCCACTTTTTTCATTGTCATGTCCCGCACGTAATAATTAGAGATGTCCCAAAACCGCGAGATTTTAACCTGCGTGTCTTTGGGATCAAGCACTCTGCGTGCGTCAGGCAATTAGTTTGTAACGATTTGATAATTTCGGTATTTACACCACCAATAAAAAGCGCATTTTCACGCTCAGCCCGCCCAGATTTTCGCTGCGCGTTAGCTGAAGATGGCTACGGTGCAGGCGGGCAATATCATTGGCCAGCGCCAGGCCAATGCCGGACCCGGCGGCGTCGCCCACGTTATCCAGCCGGTGAAACGGCAGCAACGCCTGCGGGATGAGATCGTCGGCAATCCCCGGCCCGCTGTCCTCCACGCTCAGCTCAACCGCGCCGTTGTCCGTGCGCAGGTACACCGTCACGATCCCGTGCTCGGGCGTGTATTTGATCGCGTTCTCCAGCAGGTTGGCGCAAAGTTCGCCCAGCAGCACGTCATCGCCCTCAATCATCACCGGCTGCTGAACGCCGTCATAACCCAGATCGATAGCCTTACTGCGCGCCTGCGCCAGCCGGGAGAAACAGCAGTTTTGCACCACCTGCACCAGATCGACCGGGGCAAACTGCCGTTCCCCCTGCTCTTTTCGCTTCACCACCGAAAGCTGTAACAGCCGTTCGGTCAGCACGATGGTGTTATCCAGGGTGACGTTCATCGCCCGCAAGCTCTCCTGCCACAGCGCCGGATCGTTGCGCGTCAGGGCAACGGAAACCTGGGTTTTCAGCACTGCCAGCGGCGTTTTGAGCTGATGAGAGGCATCGGCATTGAAACGCGCCTGACGCGACAGCACGCCGCGAAGCCGGTCGATGTAACGGTTAAACGCCACGATCAGCAGGCGCGTTTCAGACCAGGGCAACAGCTCCGGCAGCGGGGCCAGCAACCCGGGCTCACGGCGGACCATCAGCGACGAGAGTTGACGCATCGGGCGCAGTACGCGGCGCAGCAGCCAGGCGGTTAAAACCAGCGTCAGCAGCACCAACAGCCCCTGGGACACGAGTGATGAGAACAGAAGCTGAGTCGCCAGATAGCGCCGGGACTGGAGGGTTTCGGCGACGTAGATCTCCGCCATCCCCACCACATTGTCTTCGTTTACGGGCTGGAGCAGCTTCGCCACGCGGATCGCCTGCCCGCGATACTCGGTATGGTAAAACCAGGCCAGCGCGGGATAGAGCCGGGTGCGCGACGTGGAGGGGGGCATTTTCGGCAGATCGTCATAGCCGGAGATCACCCGACCGTCGGGATCGACCACCTTGTAGTAAAGGCGATCGTTCATGTTCAGCTCGAAGCTGTCGAGCACCACCCAGGGGACGTTCACCTGGAGCTTACCGTTGTGTACCTCCAGCCGCTCCGACACCGTGCGCGCCGAGGATAACAGCGTGCGGTCATAGGCCTGCGTCGCCGCCTGTAGCGCGCTAACGTAGCTGTTGAAGGCTGACAACCCCCATAACAGCAGCAGCGGTAAACCCAGAAAGAGCAAAAGTTGCAGGTAAAGCGACTGCGGCTTAAGCCACTTCATCGCCGCACTCCAGCACGTAGCCCAGCCCTCTGAGCGTGGTGATCCGCACGCCGCTGCCGGACAGTTTCTTACGCAGGCGATGAACATAAAGGTCGATGCTCTCGGGACTGACGTCATCGTTCAGGCTAAACACCTGGTCGAACAATTGCTGTCGTGAGACGGGGCGGGTCCGGCGGTGCATCAGCACCTTCAGTAAAGAGAGTTCGCGCGGCGTCAGGGAGAGGGGTTCATCGCGCAGCAGGAAAAAGCCTTCATCATCGTATTCAAGCTCCCCCAGACGCTGACGCTCCTGGGTCCGCCCTTCACTTCGACGCAGCAGCGCGCGCAGGCGCGCATCAAGCTCTTCCAGCTCGAACGGCTTCGGCAGATAGTCATCCGCCCCGGCATTCAGCCCTTTGACCCTGTCTGCCACGTTGCTGCGCGCGGTTAGAAACAGCACCGGCAGCGTCTGCCCGCGTTTTCTCAGACGATGGACCACCTCCAGCCCGTCGAATCCGGGCATGCCGATATCAAGAATAGCGACAGCGTAGTTTTCGCCCTGCAGAAGGTGATCCGCCGCGCGTCCGTCGTTGACGCAGTCCACGGCAAAACCGTTCTGTACCAGCGCTTTCTCCAGCCAGTGAGCCAGCTCACGATTATCTTCCGCCAGTAAGAGACGCATATCACATCCTGTAAAGTTGGTGCCGCAGTGAAAGGGAAATGAAAGGTTATTGTTTTAACAATCACGCAACGGAACCGCTACAAGGTGGTTCACATAATCAGAAAAAAGACACCCGTACCCGTACTCCCGGTTCTCCGGCGTGAGGATAAACGATGAAAAAACAATTACTTTCCACCCTTGCTGCAAGCGTATTGATGTTGAGTGCCTCTGTTGTCCAGGCGCAGGAAGCGCCCTCCCGCACCGAATGTATCGCCCCGGCCAAACCCGGCGGCGGCTTTGACCTGACCTGCAAGCTGATTCAGGTCAGCCTGCTGGAGACGAAGGCCATCGAAAAACCGATGCGCGTCACCTACATGCCCGGCGGCGTAGGCGCGGTGGCCTATAACGCGATTGTCGCGCAGCGCCCTGCCGAAGCAGGTACCGTGGTGGCCTTCTCCGGCGGCTCCCTGCTTAACCTGGCACAAGGAAAATTTGGCCGTTATGACGTGAATGACGTGCGCTGGCTCGCCACCGTGGGCACCGATTACGGCATGATTGCCGTACGCGCAGACTCCCCGTGGAAATCCCTGAACGATTTGCTGGCCGCCATGGAAAAAGACCCCAACAGCGTAGTGATTGGCGCGGGGGCGTCTATCGGCAGTCAGGACTGGATGAAAGCCGCTCTGCTGGCGCAGCAGGCGAAAGTCGATCCGCACAAGATGCGTTACGTGGCGTTTGAAGGCGGCGGTGAGCCGGTGACGGCGCTGATGGGTAATCACGTCCAGGCGGTATCGGGCGATCTCAGCGAAATGGTGCCCTACCTGAGCGGGGACAAAATTCGCGTGCTGGCGGTGTTCTCAGAAAACCGTCTGCCGGGCCAGTTGGCAAACGTCCCTACCGCCAAAGAGCAGGGTTATAACCTGGTCTGGCCGATCATTCGCGGCTTCTTCGTCGGGCCGAAAGTGACCGACGCCGAATACCAGTGGTTGGTTGAGACCTTCGCGAAGCTCCAGCAAACCGACGAGTTCAAAAAGCAGCGCGATCTGCGCGGGCTGTTTGAGTTCAATCTGAACGGTAAGCCGCTGGACGAATACGTTAAAAAGCAGGTGAATGACTACCGCGAGCAGGCGAAAGCCTTTGGTCTGGCAAAATAACCGGAGGCGCTATGAGCGATCGTATTTTTGCCGGAATTTGGCTGCTGCTCTGCATTGGCGGGATGTTCGTCGCCTGGCAGATCCACAGCGAATACAGCTATGAACCCGTGGGACCGCGTCCTTTTCCCATGGGCATTGTCGGCCTGATGCTGCTCTGCTCGGTGGCCCTGCTGCTGCGCCACCCGGACACCGTGGAGTGGCCGCCACGCCGCACCCTGCAACGGCTGCTGGTCATGGTGATTGTCCTGCTGATGTACGCCTGGGGCTTTGAATGGCTCGGCTTCCCGATTGCCACCGCCATTCTGACAATGGTGATTGGCATGCTGTTTAACGCCTCGCTGCCTGCGGCGGGGATCTCCGGGGTCGTACTGGGCATTTTACTCTGGTACGCCTTCGACCGCCTGCTGGACGTGACGCTGCCGCTCGGCGCATGGTTTAACTAACGGAGCACGCTATGGATACCTGGATCTATCTCTCTCAGGGGTTCGCGGTAGCGATGACCCCGGAAAACCTGGTGATCGCCCTGATCGGCTGTTTCGTCGGGACCATTGTCGGCCTGCTGCCCGGCCTTGGTCCTATCAACGGCGTAGCGATTCTGTTACCGCTGGCCTTTGCCCTGCATCTGCCCGCGGAGTCGGCGCTGATCCTGCTGGCGACGGTCTATATTGGCTGCGAGTACGGCGGGCGCATTTCGTCGATACTGCTTAACGTGCCCGGCGATGCCGCCGCCATTATGACCGCGCTGGATGGCTACCCGATGGCGCAACAGGGACGCGGCGGCGTGGCGCTCTCGATTTCTGCCGTCAGTTCGTTCTTTGGCTCCCTGATAGCCATTGGCGGCATCATTCTGTTCGCGCCGGCGCTGGCCGAGTGGTCGCTGGCGTTTGGTCCGGCCGAATATTTTGCACTGATGGTGTTTGCCATCGCCTGCCTTGGCAGCATGATGGCGCAAAATCCACTGAAGTCGTTTTTGTCCGCGCTGATTGGCTTAGGGTTAGCCACCGTCGGCGTGGATGCCAACACCGGGGTTTATCGCTTTACCTTCGACAGCGTTCACCTGTCTGACGGCGTGCAGTTTATCGTCGTTGTGATTGGGCTGTTCTCTGTATCGGAAATCTTACTGATGCTGGAACATACCAGCAGCGGGCAGACGCTGGTCCGTAAGACCGGACGTATGCTCTTTAATGCCAAAGAGGGGGCGCAGTGTGTGGGTGCCACCTTACGTTCGTCGGTGATCGGCTTTTTCGTCGGCGTTCTGCCCGGCGCAGGGGCCACCATCGCCAGCGCCATCACCTACATGACCGAGAAAAAGCTGAGCGGTAACAGCGACAGCTTTGGCAAAGGCGATATCCGTGGCGTGGCTGCGCCAGAGGCGGCGAATAACGCCTCGGCCTGCGGCTCGTTTATCCCGATGCTGACCCTCGGCGTACCCGGCTCCGGCACCACGGCGGTGATGATGGGCGCGCTGACGCTCTACAACATCACACCGGGCCCGGCAATGTTTACCGAACAGCCGGATATCGTCTGGGGTCTGATTGCCGCCCTGCTGATCGCCAACGTGATGCTGCTGGTGATGAACATCCCGCTGATCGGCCTGTTCACGCGTATGCTGACCATTCCCCTGTGGTTCCTGGTTCCTGCTATCGCCGCCGTCTCTGCGGTTGGGGTGTATGCGGTGCACAGCACAACCTTTGACCTGGTCCTGATGGTGCTGCTTGGGGTGCTGGGCTACATCTTGCGCAAGATGCACTTCCCGATGTCGCCGCTGATCCTGGGGTTTGTATTAGGTGAAATGCTGGAGCAGAACCTGCGCCGCGCCCTCTCCATCAGCAACGGCAACATGGCCATTCTGTGGGAGAGTAGCGTGACGAAAGTTCTGCTGGCGCTGGCGATTATGGTAATTGTCGTGCCACCGGTGCTGCGCTGGGTTCGTCGTCGCCAGCACAAACCGCAGCCGGATATCGGCTGATTACCCTCTTAGCAGGGCATTGACCCACTGTTTTAACGCCTGGCGGGAGATCTTTATCCCGCCATTTTTCAACTCTGGCGGCAGCGCCAGCCAGTGGACCGGCTGCTCAAAGCGCGCCAGCTTACCCTGAACCCACTCCGGTAATTCCGTGATGTCCGTGCCCGGCTCACATTCCACCACCGCGACCGGGCGCTGCCCGAACTCAGCGTCGTCCAGCGGGACGATAAACACCTGATTTACCTGCGGATGGGTAACGATCACGCGCTCCAGCGATTCCGGCTGGATCCCCTCTCCCCCACTGAAAAAGAGATTGTCCATGCGGCCCAGAATAGTCAGGCGACCGTTGTGCCACTCACCGCGATCGCGGGTGGCAAACCAGCCCTGCTCGTTGACCAGCGGTAAGAGTGCGCCGTCTCGCCAGTAGCCCGCCGCCATGCTTTGCGCCCTGATCCAGACTTCACCGTTCACCACCTGTACGTCTCTGCCCGGGAGCGCGCTGCCCACGTCCGGCGCGCCGTCGGCCTCTTTGGCGCAGACGGTGGAGGCGAACTCGGTCAGTCCGTAGCCGCAGAAGGTCCGAATACCCTGCTCACGCGCGCGCGCAGTCAGTTCAACGGGGATTTCCGCCCCGCCAAGCAGCACGGCTTTCAGTGCGATGCGGCACTCACCATTAAGCAGTCGCCACAGCTGAGTTGGCACCAGCGAGGCGTGGGTGCAGCCCTGTAGCGCCTGCTCCAGCGGCTGTTTCTCACGCACCGTAAGACGCGCCCCGGCCTGAAGCCAGCGCCACAAAATCCCCTGACCGGAGACGTGAAACAGCGGCAGGGAGAGCAGCCAGTCGTCGTCATCGCCGTAAGGCATCAGCGACAACACGCCTGCCGCGCTGGCAAGATGCGCCGCACAGGTGTGTACCGCCGCCTTGGGTAAGCCGGTAGAGCCGGAAGTGAGCGTCATCGACGCCAGACGCTCCGGCTGCCACGGAGCGGCATAATCACCGGGTTGGTCATCCAGCGCGAGCCGCGAAAGCCCGTCAAACGCGCCGTCAAGCAGCAGCGCAAAGCGCAGCGTCATCTGCGGGAGCAGGACGTCAAGCAGAGGGCGCGGAAGCTGAGGATTGACCGGAAGAATACGCGCGCCGCACTGCAACAGTGCCAGCCACGCCAGCAGCGTTTGAGGATGGTTATGGGCGAGCAGCATCACGCCGTCGCCCTCACTCAGCCCCTGACGGTGGAAGCCTGTCGCCAGCCTGTCCACCCGCTCGCACAGCTGCTGCCAGCTCAGCGCGTCGTCGTTTAACCGCAGCGCGGGTTTATCCGCACGCTGCGCGCGCCAGTGTCGCCACGGCCAGTCGGCGAACATCATAACAACGGCTCCAGCGCCTCGACCCCGAGGCAAGGCAGGGCACTGTCCGGCCACGTGCGGATCAGCTGCGCCTGCATCAGGTTCAGCGTGTCGAGACCCGGGAGGGTGTCGGGCGTTAACCACGCGGCGAGGCGCGCCAGTTGGGTCAGCCCGAGGCTGGATTCAATGGACGAACTGATCACCGCCGTCAGCCCTAAGGCATGGGCCGCCGCGACCTGCTCGCGCACTTTCTCCAGGCTACCGGTGAGCGTGGGTTTGATCACCACCGCGCTCACGCCAGGCTCGGCGATGAACGCAAAATCCGCCTCGCGCAGGCTTTCATCCCACGCAATCGCAATGCCCGTTTCACGGGCAAAGGCGCGGGAGTCATCGCGGGTTTTGCAGGGCTCTTCAAGGAAGGCGATACGGTTGCGGTATGCGGGATTAACATACTTCGCAAACTGCTGAGCCTTGAGCGGCGTCCAGGCGCGGTTGGCGTCCAGACGCAAATGCAAATCGGGGATCGCTTCGAGCAGCAGGTTCGCCACCATTCCGTCGCGCACCGCTTCGTACAGCCCGACCTTGATTTTCGCCACTTTTTCGCCCGGCATGGCGGAGAGCAGTGCAAACAGCTCGTCTGGATCGCCGGTGCAGAGCGGCGCGGCGCGATAGTTCGCCGCGTTGGGCAAGCAGCCCTCAAGCTCGGCCAGCGCGCAGCTTACGCCGAAGGCAGCGGAGGGGATGTCCGGCAGTGCCGGTTCGGCCCCCTCGCGCCATTCGCGCGCCCAGGCAAGCACTGCAGCCTGCGCCTCCTCCAGCGACTCCTGGCTAAAGCCCGGAAGGGGCGAAACCTCGCCCCACCCTTCGCGCTCGCCCTGCCGGAGATGCACGAACAGCCCGTCACGGGTTTTTAACCGCCGTTCACGCAGCACCACGCCCGCGTCCATGGGTATCTGCCAGCGGTAAACCTGCGCGCGACGCATTACGGGTTCCGTTTGTATTTGCTGAAGTCTGGCTGACGTTTTTCGTTGAACGCGTTGCGTCCTTCCTGACCCTCTTCGGTCATGTAGAACAGCATGGTGGCGTTACCCGCCAGCTCCTGCAGACCCGCCTGGCCGTCGCAGTCGGCATTGAGTGCCGCCTTCAGGCAGCGCAGCGCCATTGGGCTGTTTTGCAGCATTTCGCGACACCAGCGGACGGTCTCTTTTTCGAGATCGGCGACAGGTACCACGGTATTCACCAGGCCCATGTCCAGCGCTTCCTGAGCGTTGTACTGACGGCACAGGAACCAGATTTCGCGTGCTTTTTTCTGACCGACAATGCGAGCCATGTAGGACGCGCCCCAGCCGCCGTCGAACGAGCCGACTTTCGGGCCGGTCTGGCCGAAGATGGCGTTTTCAGCGGCAATGGTCAGGTCGCACATCATGTGCAGCACGTGGCCGCCGCCGATGGAGTAGCCCGCGACCATGGCAACAACCGGTTTTGGACAGGTGCGGATCTGGCGCTGGAAATCGAGCACGTTCAGGTGGTGCGTACCGGCATCATCCTGGTATCCGCCGTAATCGCCACGGACTTTCTGGTCACCACCGGAGCAGAAGGCTTTGTCGCCTTCACCGGTCAGGACGATGACGCCGATATTGTCGTCATAGCGTGCATCCGCCAGCGCCTGAATCATCTCTTTTACGGTCAGCGGGCGAAACGCGTTGCGCACCTGCGGGCGGTTGATGGTGATTTTGGCAATCCCATCAGCCGATTTGTGATAACGAATGTCGGTATAGCCTTCGGAGCAGTCTTGCCATTCAACCGGTGCGTAGAGCATGTTTTCATCAGGATAGATCATAGTGTGTCCTTTGTTGGAAGACGCAGAATCTGCGCCAGAGTCGCAGCCACCGCAGCGGGATTTTCCCGATGGGCGTTGTGTCCGGCATGAGGGATAGCATGGCGAACGGCGTTCAGTTCGGCGGCGATGCCACCAAATTTTTCATCACGTTCACCATAGAGATAGTAAAAAGGCACGGTGTTTGCCGCGAGCGCAGAACGGAGGTCGGGCTGTACGGCGAGCGAGGTCGCCTCGAGCATATCCGCCAGAGCCGCGCCGCTGTTCTGGCTGCGCAGGGTTATCAGCTCGCTGCGCTGCGCCTGCGTGAGTGAGGCGAACACCGGCTGCTGATACCAGTCGGCGAAAACCGTGCCGAGCGGTTCCGTGCGCAGACGCTTCGCCCAGCGGCGATCGGAATCCAACCGGGCGTCGCGCGCGTGCGCATCCTGCAGCCCCGGATGGCCCCCTTCGACCACCACGCCGCGCAGCCCTGTTGGCTGCTGGCAGGCGTGAAACATCGCAATGCGGCCGCCGAGGGAGTACCCCACCAGCCAGTAAGAGAGTATGTTGTAACTAATGAGCGTTGTGGTCAGCAACTGGCTGACCTCATTAAAGCCCGAAACGGAGATACCGGCAGAGCCGCCGTGCCCCGGCAGGTCAAGGTACAGCTGCGGGTAGTCGCCAAGCTGCTCCCCAACCGCCCGCCACTCGCGGGCATCGCCGGAAAAACCGTGCAAAAAGACCAGCCAGGGGTAACCTGGTTTCCCGGCCCTTTGCTCGCCCGCGAGGATCACAGCTGGCTCACCTGCGCCAGCAGATTTTGCAGCCGCTGGGCGCCGTCAGAGTCGTTAACCACCAGCTCAATCAGCGTAGCGCCAGGCTGACGCCAGGCCGTGCTCAACGCCGCGTCCAGATCGGCCCAGCTTTCCGGGCGATGGTACGTGAGGCTGAACATCGCTGCCGCATGCTCGAACTGCACGTTCTGCGGCATCAGGTAGAAACGCTCGCGCTCGCTCTGCGGAGTGGGCAGCAGAGAGAAAATTTGTCCGCCGTTGTTATTCACCACAATCAGCACAAACGGCGCGGAAGCCTGACGCAGCAGCGCCAGCGCGTTGAGGTCGTACAGGGCGGAAAGATCGCCAACAATCGCAAGCGTGGATTTCGCACTGGCGCGCTGCACGCCTGCCGCAGTGGAGATCAGCCCGTCAATTCCGCTGGCTCCCCGGTTACTGTACACCGGGTAGCCCGCAGGCAGCTGAGATAAGGCGTCAATCAGACGCACCACCAGACTGTTGCCGACAAACAACTGCCCCTGCTCCGGCAGATACTGACGGATCCGGTGCGCCAGTTCCGCCTCGCCAAACCCTTCGCACTGCGCCTGGGTAAGTTCCCACGCCTGGCGGGCAAGGTCCGGGATTGCCGTTGCCCAGGGTTTGCGTTTTTCAGCAGGATGCTGCTCAAGCCAGGCGTCAATCTCGCAGACCAGACGGCGACCACGATGGTGCGCCGGGTCGAGCCGCCCTTCCAGCGGGTCCACCAGCCAGTACTCTTCCGGCTTGCAGGTCGCCTGCCACTGCAGGAGCCGTTTGCCGGTCAGGCTGGAGCCAATCTGCACCACGATATCCGCCTGCGCCAGTTCGGTCACCGCTTTGGCGTTCCCCAGCCAGAGATCGGCACAGGGCAGCGGCTGGCCAGTCTGGGAAAGCACGTCGCCAATCAGCGGCCAGCCGAGCGTCTTCGCCCAGTCGGCGACCAGTTTGCCCTCGGCGGCGCTCATGCGCCCGGCAACCACCACGCCGCGCTTCTGCCGCCAGAAAAACCAGTCACGCTGTCTGGCGCTTTCGAGACGCGTGTGTTCACGCAGCCAGGGTTTTTCGCTTTCCCACCACTCGCCAAGCTGCTGCTGCCAGACCCGACCCGTTTCGTTCATTTCGCCATACAGCGGCTCGGCAAACGGGCAGTTGATGTGCAATGCGCCGCTGCGCAGCGATCCCATTGCATGGTCAATGGTCGAGACCAGCCAGGCTGCCGGAATATCCTGCGTCGGGCGCGGTAAAGACAGGGTCTCTGACGGATGGGTCGCAAAGATATTCGGCTGACGAATCGCCTGATTTGCACCGCAGTCAATAAGCTCAGGGGGACGGTCGGCGGTGAGCAGGATCAGCTTTTCGCCCGTCAGCCCGGCCTCAATAATCGCCGGGTAGAGGTTCGCCACCGCCGTACCGGAGGTCACAATCACCGCGACAGGCTCTTTACTGACTTTCGCCAGGCCCAGCGCCAGATGTCCCAGACCGCGTTCATCAAAATGGGTATGGTGAATAAAGGCCCGGTTCTCTGCTGCCGCAAGGGTCAGCGGAGTGGAACGAGAGCCTGGTGCAATGCACACATGCCTGACGCCATGGCGGGTCAGGGCTTCAAGGATCACCGTCGCCCAGCGTCGGTTGAAAGAACTTACTGACATGAGATTGTCCGGTATCAATAATGCGACACAGTATAAATAATAGAGAAAGTTGTAATTTTGATATGAATCGGGATTGCGAGAATCAGTATTAATCCCTTAGGAGCAGAGATCGCAGTCCGGCAGCTTTATTTTCAATCTCCTGCCACTCCTGCTCCGGGTCCGACCCGCTGACAATACCCGCACCGGCGTACAGGCGCAGGGTGTCATCGTGGATCCGCGCCGAGCGTAGCGCCACGCAGAACTCGCTGCGTTCGGGCGATAAAAAGCCCGCTGACCCGGCATACCACTCCCTGTTGAAGGGTTCGTTATTATCGATAAACTCACGCGCCGGCTGGCGCGGAAGGCCGGCGACTGCCGCCGTCGGCTGTAGCACATGCAGACAGCGTTCGTCGTCCGCCTGTTTCAGCTCGGTCCAGATGCATCGACGCAAATGCTGGACTTTACGCAAGCGAACCACCTGCGCGGGCAGAACCTCGAGCGTCCGGGTATGATGCTGTAACCGCTGGCAGATATCTTCGACCACCAGCATATTTTCGCGCTGGTTTTTATCATCGTTCAATAACCATTCACCCAGGCGTTGCGCCTGGCGATCGTCAGGATGGCCTGCGACCGTTCCCGCCAGCGCTTCGGTACGCAGCAGCGCGCCGCGCCGCCGCCATAACCGCTCCGGCGTGGAGCCGATAAAGGCGTTGTGGGCATCAAACACCATGCAAAAATGGTAGCAACGTAAGTTCACCGCCCGGCTCGCCGCCATCAACGCGACGGCGGAAATCGCCCGGTTAAACTGCAAATCGGTAGCCCGCGCGAGCACAACTTTTTCGAAATCGCCCTGGGCAATGGCATCGGTGGCCTGTTGCACCAGACGTAACCACTCGGACTTTTGCGGGTGGTGGGTTTCATGCAGAACCTGAACCGACAGCGGAGAGATCGGTCTGGCCTCACGCAGGGCATCTAAAAACGCCAGCGCGGTACGGGCATCGTCCTGAAGCGAGGTATCACTCCACAACTGCAGGCGCAGGGTAGCAACCCCGGCATGTCGTCGCCAGAGCAGGCGCGGTAAAAATAACGATCCCTGCTCAGGATTGAAGGCGTTAAGGCCGCAGATCCGGGTATCGGCCTGCTGAGGATGGTTGTGCAAAAACTGTGAGGCAGAAGCCAGAGAGGGGAAGTGGATGACGGCACCGAGCGCGGAAAGCTCCTCGTCGCCGTTTCGCTGCTGCCAGTAAAATTGCGGATAGCACACCTGCACGCCCAGCCAGGCGAGAGGATCAAAGGCATCGTTTAACGGGAAAGAGACGTCAAAATGACGTAAACCGGGTGTAGCGGGTAACGCTTGCGCAAGCTGGCTGCGCAGGCGCTCCAGCGCGATGGACATCGAATGCACGCGAACCTCTCCCTGCTAAAACCTCACATTATACGGGGTACTGGCGATAAAGTGCAGTACCCACGTATAGGGAGTGGTTACACGCGATTAACGACGTGCCAGAAGCAGCCCAAGCACCAGGCCTGCCGCCGCCCCGACGCCAATGCCTTGCCACGGTTTTTCATGCACGTAATCATCGGCACGGTAGACCGCTTTTTTCGCACGGTAGTAGTAATTGTCTGAGGCATGGCTGACGCGGTTTTTCACCTCGTGCAGCGCCTGTTCAGCGCGCGCTTTCAGCTCGATGTATTTTTGATCGGCAGGGTCGCCCGATGAACGTAACACCTCTTCCAGCGTTTCGCTCAGTAACGCCAGATCGTCGTCAATGCGGGTATCCAGGGATTGATATGACATATTTATCTCCATGTTAGTACACCAGTTCGCTAACTATAGCTAATGACTGACGATTACGCCTGCTTCGCTTCCCGCGCCATACCGATATGGGGAATGCCGTCTTCGTCGTACACCTCCGTCACGGGGGTAAAACCAAAGTGCGCATAGAATGGCTGGAGGTGCGCCTGAGCGCCAAGGTATAACGCCTTGTCCGGCCACTGTTTTTGACAGGCATCGAGCGTTTTTTCCATCAGCTGATGGCCCAGCTTTTCGCCCCGCGCGTGGCTGCTGACAATCACCCGGCCAATCACCACCGGCTCGACATCGTCTTCGCTTTTCAGAATCCTCGCATACGCCACCAGGACGTTATCTTTCCAGCCGAGGATGTGACGGTTTTCGCCCACCAGATCATCGCCGTCGATGTCCTGATACGGGCAGGTTTGCTCTACCACAAACACTTCGCAGCGCAGTTTGAGCAGGGCATAAAGTGCCGTAACGGTCAGCTCGCTATGGTGTAAATCTTGCCACTGGATCATGTCATTCTCCTTCCTGGGGTTCATCACGTTATACTAAACACTTTACCGTTCGGCAAAGGGTCTGACTGCGTTATGGAACTGATTTTTCTGGGGACGTCCGCTGGCGTGCCAACCCGCTCGCGAAACGTGACGGCCATCCTGCTGGATTTGCAGCATCCTACCCGCGGCGGGCTGTGGCTGTTTGACTGTGGAGAAGGGACTCAGCATCAGCTGCTGCACACCCCTTATCACCCGGGAAAGCTGGATAAGATTTTTATCACCCACCTGCATGGCGACCACCTGTTTGGCCTGCCCGGCCTGCTGTGCAGCCGGTCGATGGCGGGGATCGCCAGCCCGTTAACGATTTACGGCCCCGCTGGGGTTCGTGAATTCGTTGACACCGCCCTGCGTCTGAGCGGCTCCTGGACGGATTATCCGCTTGAGATCGTTGAGATTGCCGAAGGGTTAATCTTTGATGATGGGGTATATAAAGTCACTGCCACAGCGCTTAACCATCCCATTACGTGCTACGGCTACCGTATTGAAGAGCATGATAAGCCCGGCGCGCTCAACGCGGCTGCGCTGCTGGCAGACGGCGTGAAACCAGGGCCACTGTTCCAGCGCCTGAAGCAAGGCGAAACCGTCACGCTGGACGATGGCCGCATCGTCAACGGGCAGCACTATCTCTCGGCTCCTCTGCCGGGCAAAAAACTGGCCATCTTTGGCGACACGGCCCCCTGCCCTTCCGCCCTGCATCTGGCTCAGGGCGTGGACGTGATGGTGCATGAAGCTACCCTCGAAGCGGCAATGGAGGAGAAGGCCAACAGCCGCGGTCACAGCTCCACGCGTCAGGCCGCGCGGCTTGCCCGTGAAGCGGGCGTCGGGAAGTTAATCATCACGCACGTCAGCTCCCGCTACGATGCCCACGGCTGCGAGCGGCTGCTGGCGGAGTGCCGGGATGCGTTCGCACACTGTGAACTGGCCGAAGATTTTACGCAGTTCAGCGTTTAGTCCTTCATTTTTCCCTCAGGATGCCGATAACGATTAAAAGGTCAGCATTTTACTTGAGGGTACAATGGATAATTTCCAGAAAGATATTGATGACAGGGCGAATCTCACGCTGTCGAACCGTTTTGAACTGCTGCTGTTTCGGCTCGGCACCTCGCTGAACGAAAACAAATCCGAGCTGTTCGGCATTAACGTGTTTAAGCTGCGTGAGATCGTGCCGATGCCGGAGTTCACCAAACCTGCGGGAATGAAGTCGCCGCTGATGGGGATGGTGAACATTCGCGATCAGGTGATCCCGGTCATCGACCTCGCCGCCGTGGCTGGCTGTAAGCCGACAACCGGGCTGAACATTCTGCTGATCACCGAATATGCCCGCAGCGTTCAGGCGTTTGCCGTGGAGTCCGTTGAGAACATTATGCGTCTTGACTGGAAGCAGGTTCACGCGGCTGAAACCGCCGTCAGCGGGCGTTACATCACCAGTATTGCGTGCCTGGACGAAAAAACCGACACCAACGACCTGGCGATGGTGCTGGACGTTGAGCAGATCCTGTATGACATCACCCCGGCGAACCACGATCTGCACGCTACCGACCTGAAAACCACCCAATTCAACATCAAGCCAGGGTCCGTTGCGATTGTCGCGGAAGATTCCAAAGTGGCGCGTTCAATGCTGGAGAAAGGTCTGCAGGCAATGCAGATCCCGGCGCAACTGCATATTACCGGTAAGGACGCGTGGGAGAAGATCGGCGTGCTGGCCGCGCAGGCTCAGGCTGAGGGTGTGCCGATCACCGATAAGATTGCGCTGGTGCTGACGGATCTCGAAATGCCGGAGATGGACGGTTTTACGCTGACGCGCAAGATTAAGTCTGACCCGGTGCTAAAGGATATTCCGGTGGTGATCCACTCATCGCTTTCGGGCAATGCCAACGAAGACCATATCCGCAAGGTGAAAGCCGACGGCTACGTGGCGAAGTTCGAGCTGAACGAGCTGTCGTCGGTAATTGAAGAGGTGCTGGACCGCTCGATGAAGAAGATTGACGGACCGTTGATCAGTAGGAAACAGCTGGCTTAGTCGGGTGGCGCTACGCTTACCTGATCTACTAAACCCGTAGGCCCTACAAACGTAGCGCCGCTGGGCAATAAAAAAACCCGCCGAGGCGGGTTTTTGTTTTTACATCAGCGGCATTGCATGCTGCACGATATCAATCAGCGGCTGCGGATAGATACCGAAGATGAGCACCAGCAGCGCGGAGATGAGCACCACGATACCGCCCGCGCTGTACTGCCAGTTAGACGGCGCATCGCGGTTGAGCTGCTGAGGCGCGCTCAGGTAGAGGCTCACGGCAACGCGCAGGTAGTAGTACAGACCAATCGCGGAACCGATAACCACACCGGCGGTCAGCCACCACAGGCCAGCCTGCACACCGACAGCCAGGACGTAGAACTTACCGATAAAGCCCAGGGTCATTGGGATACCCGCCAGGGACAGCATCATCACCGTCATCACCGCAGACAGAATCGGACGGTGCCAGAACAGACCACGGTAAGAGAACAGTGAGTCAGCATCCGGGCCACGGTACGGGCTGGACATCAGGCTCACCACGCCGAACGCGCCGAGGCTGCTGAACAGATAACCGGCCAGATACACGCCCACGGTTTCCATCGACATTTCACCGCTCTGCAGCGCAATCAGCGCCACCAGCAGATAACCCAGATGGGAAATAGACGAGTAGCCCAGCAGACGTTTGATGTTGGTCTGGCTCAGCGCCATCAGGTTACCGAAGATGATGGAGACGAACGCGATAATGCCCAGCACCACGCGAACCGCTTCGCTATCCCCCACCGGCGCGTACAGGAACAGACGCATGACCACACCGAAGATAGCGATTTTGCTCGCCGTCGCCAGGAAGGTCGATACCGGTGCCGGAGCACCCTGGTAAACGTCTGGCGTCCACAGGTGGAACGGAACCAGAGAGAGCTTAAAGCCAAGGCCAACGATCATCATGCCCAGACCCGCCAGCAGCAGCGGCTCGTGCAGCATACCGTCGCCAAGGCTCTTGCCGATAGCCAGGAAGGAGAGGTTACCCGTCTGTGCGTACAGCAGCGCGATACCGAACAGCAGGAACGACGACGCGGCAGCGGACAGGATCGTGTACTTGATCGCCGCTTCCAGCGAGCGTTTCTGGCGGAAGGCGTAACCAATCAGGCCAAACAGCGGCAGAGAGATCAGCTCAATACCGAGGAACAGCGCGGCCAGGTGGTTTGCATTCGCCAGCAGAATGCCGCCAAGCGCGGCAATCAGTACCAGCAGGTAAAACTCTTCTTTGTTGTCGTTGTAACCTTCAAGCCACGGGTACGCAAAGGTGCAGGTTGCCAGGCTCGCCAGCAGAACCAGACCGGTATACAGCATGGCATAGCCATCAACGCGCATCAGCGGCGTGACGTCCATCGCGCCCGCCTGGCCTACAAACCAGAGGGACACTAACGCAGCGTTCAGACCCAGAACGGACAGGGTCGCATTCAGGAAGTGATTGCGTCGCCACGCAATGGAGAGCATCACAACCACCACCGTCAATCCGACGATCAGCAGCGGTAGCAGCGCGATCAGTTGTTGTGGAGTTATTGTCATGGCGAATTACGGCCTTGTAGTAGAAGCAGAATTAACAAACCACTGCTGGATGTTACCCATCGCGGAGTGCGAGGTATCCAGAATCGGCTGCGGATAGAAGCCCAGCAGCACCAGCAGTACGACCAGCAACAGGATGATGAACAGCTCACGCAGCGACATCCCCGGCAGTTGTTGTGCAGCAATTTCGCTCTTCGCTTTACCGAAGTAGGCGCGATGCAGCATCGCCAGTGAGTAGACGGAAGCGAACACCAGACCAAAGGTGGAGATCACGGTAATCACCGGAACCACCTTGAAGCTGCCGAACAGAATCATAAATTCGCCGACGAAGTTACCGGTACCCGGCATACCCAGCGTCGCCACTGCGAAGAACATGGAGAGCGCTGGCAGCCATTTCATCTTGCCCCACAGGCCGCCCATCATGCGCATGTCGCGGGTGTGCAGACGCTCATACAGCTGACCACACAGGATGAAGAGACCGGCTGCGGACAGACCGTGCGCAATCATCTGAATCACCGCGCCCTGGTACGCCAGCTGGCTGCCGGTGTAGATAGCAATCAGCACGAAGCCCATGTGGGAAACGGAGGTGTAAGCAATCAGACGCTTGATGTCGTACTGCGTGAAGGCCATCCAGGCACCGTAGAAGATACCAATCACACCCAGCCACATGGCAATCGGCGCGAACTCTGCGGAAGCGTTCGGGAACAGCGGCAGCGCGAAGCGCAGCAGACCGTAGGCCGCGGTTTTCAGCAAGATACCCGCGAGGTCAACGGAACCTGCCGTTGGCGCCTGAGAGTGCGCATCCGGCAGCCAGCCGTGCAGAGGAACCACTGGCATTTTCACCGCGAAGGCGATGAAGAAGCCCAGCATCAGCAGGTATTCAATACCGTGAGACATTGGGGTATTCAGCAGATCTTCGTAGTTGAAGGTCCAGACGCCGGTCGCCTTGTAATGCACAAACACCAGCGCCAGGATCGCAATCAACATCACCAGACCACTCGCCTGGGTGTAGATGAAGAACTTGGTTGCCGCCGTGATACGCGTTTTACCGTCGGACGCCTTATGGCCCCACAGCGCGATCAGGAAGTACATCGGCACCAGCATCATCTCCCAGAAGAAGAAGAACAGGAACATGTCGATGGCCAGGAACACGCCGATCACGCCGCCCAGGATCCACATCAGGTTCAGGTGGAAGAAGCCCTGGTATTTTTCGATTTCGCGCCAGGAGCAGAGTACCGCCAGAACGCCGAGCAGGCCGGTCAGCACCACCATCAGCAGCGACAGACCGTCAATCGCCAGGTGGATCGTGATACCGAAACGTGGGATCCACGGGAGGATAAACTCAGACTGCCACTGCGGAATGCCCGCAGACTGGGTCAGAGAGTAGCCACCCTGCAACCAGAGTTGCAGACCAAGCGCGAGCGTTAATCCCATGGTGATCAGCGCAATCCAGCGCGGCATCTTCACGCCAAAGCGTTCAGTCTGCCAGCACAGGAAGCCGCCGATGAAGGGAATTAATATTAGCCAGGGTAGTAACATGGCGATTTTTATTCCTTGTTAAAGTCCCTAAAGGACCGATTTTCAACGAATTCGACTACATTCACGGTTGAGTGCGGTTTGTTGTGTCGGGTGGCGCTAACGCTTACCCGACCTACGGTCTCGTAGGCCCGGTAAGCGCAGCGCCACCGGGCAAAACCGCAATCTCAAATCACAATCAACGCAACACCATCAGCAGCGCCAGCACGACAACCGCACCGATGCTCATGGACGCCACATACCAGCGCAGGTAACCGTTCTCGCTGTACAGCAGGCCTTTACCTGCAAAGCGGGAGAGGATCGCCGGGATATTCATCATGCTGTTCATCGGGTCGCGCTTCAGCAGCCACGCAATGCCCAGGAACGGCTTGACGAAAATCATGTCGTACAGCCAGTCGAAGCCCCACGCGTTGTACCACCAGGTAACCAGCAGACGGCCTGGCGCACTGTTGGCAACGGCAGTCACCAGCGTACGTTTGCCCAGCCACAGCCATGCAGCAATCAGGATGCCCGCAATGGCGACCACACCGGAGGTGATTTCAAGCGTCAGTACGCGACCGTGCTCAAGCTCGGTTGTTGCCGGCAGTACGCCCTGCAGCGGTGGCACAATCATCGCGCCAACGAAGGTGGAGAGTACCAGCAGCACAATCAGCGGCAGGTGGTGGGTAATCCCCTTCCCTGCGTGTGCGTGAATTTGTTCTTTACCGTGGAATACGATGAAAATCATACGGAAGGTATACAGGGAGGTCATAAACGCACCGACCAGACCCGCAACCATCAGATTGATATGTCCATTCGCCATGGCACCCGCAAGGATTTCGTCCTTACTGAAGAAGCCCGCGGTGATCAGCGGCAGTGCCGCCAGCGCCGCGCCGCCCACCAGGAAGCAAGCGTAAACCAGCGGGATGGACTTACGCAGTCCGCCCATCTTGAAGATGTTTTGCTCGTGGTGGCAGGCCAGAATCACCGAACCGGATGACAGGAACAGCAGCGCTTTGAAGAACGCGTGGGTCATCAGGTGGAAAATGGCCGCGTCCCACGCCTGAACGCCCAGCGCCAGGAACATGTAGCCAATCTGGCTCATGGTGGAATACGCGAGAACACGTTTGATGTCGGTCTGCACCAGCGCGGCAAAGCCTGCCAGCACCAGCGTTACCGCACCAACAATACCCACCAGATGCAGAATTTCCGGCGTCATCAGGAACAGGCCATGGGTACGCGCAATCAGGTAAACACCTGCGGTTACCATGGTCGCGGCGTGGATCAGCGCGGAGACAGGGGTTGGACCCGCCATCGCGTCGGCCAGCCACGTTTGAAGAGGAAGCTGCGCGGATTTACCCACGGCGCCGCCCAGCAGCATCAGCGTAGCCCACCACAGCATGTCGTTGCCTGCAGCGAAGTGTGCCGGTGCCAGTTCCACCATTTCGCGGAAGTTCAGCGTGCCCAGTTCGTTGTAAAGAATGAACAGCGCGAAGGCGAGGAAGACGTCACCCACGCGGGTCACGACGAACGCTTTCATGGCCGCTGCGCCATTCTTCGGATCGGTGTAGTAGAAACCGATCAGCAGGTAAGAGCACAGACCCACGCCTTCCCAGCCGAGATACATCAGCAGCAGGTTATCGGCCAGCACCAGAACAACCATGCTGGCGATAAACAGGTTGGTGTAGGCGAAGAAGCGGGAGTAACCCTCTTCACCGCGCATATACCAGGAGGCGAACATGTGGATCAGGAAGCCCACGCCGGTGACCACAGAGAGCATGGTCAGCGACAGCCCGTCCAGCACCAGATTAAAGCCGATGTTGAAATCACCGACCGACATCCAGGTCCACAGTGGAACGCTAAAGGCCTGACGTCCGTTGTTGAAGAAATCGATGCCCGCATAGGCTGTCACCAGCGCAGACAAACCGATAGAGCCGATGCCCACGGTTGCAGACAGATTCTCAGACCAGCGGCCACGAGAAAACGCCAGCAGCACGAAGCCGATCAGCGGAAAAATAATGGTTAAGGCAAGCATGTTCATCCACGCAACTCACTTACTGAATCGATGTTCAGGTTCTGGCGGCGACGATGGAGCTGCAGCAACAGCGCCAGGCCAATACTCGCTTCGGCAGCCGCGAGGCTGATGGCGAGAATGTACATCACCTGACCATCGGCCTGGCCCCAGTAGCTCCCGGCGACCACGAAGGCCAGCGCCGAAGCGTTAATCATGATTTCCAGCCCAATCAGCATAAACAGCAAATTGCGGCGGATAACCAGACCGGTTAAGCCCAGGACGAACAAAATCGCAGCGAGGATCAGTCCATGTGTTAAGGGGATCATGCGCGCTCCTCCGTTTTTCTTTTCGCGCGGTCATCAGTGCGGTTGCTCAGCACCTCGCCGACACGCTCTTCGCGGCCAACGTGGAAAGATTGCGACCCGTGCAATCGACATGGCGCGTCACCTGAACGCAACCGTGATCAACGAAGGCGACATCAATACCCGCCGCGTGAAGTCCGTGACCTTCTGTGCGCGTAGCATTCCGCACATGCTGGAACACTTCCGTGCTGGTTCCCTGCTGGTGACCTCTGCAGACCGTCCAGACGTGCTGGTTGCAGCCTGTCTGGCCGCGATGAACGGCGTTGAAATTGGCGCTATCCTGCTGACCGGTGCATACGAAATGGACCCACGCGTGAGCAAGCTGTGCGAACGCGCCTTTGCTACTGGCCTGCCGGTATTTATGGTCAACACCAACACCTGGCAGACCTCCCTGAGCCTGCAGAGCTTCAACCTCGAAGTGCCGGTTGATGACCACGAGCGCATTGAGAAAGTTCAGGAATACGTCGCAAGCTACATCAACGCAGACTGGATCGAATCCCTGACCGCGACCTCCGAGCGCAGCCGTCGTCTGTCTCCGCCAGCCTTCCGCTACCAACTGACCGAGCTGGCACGCAAAGCAGGCAAACGCGTGGTTCTGCCAGAAGGCGACGAACCACGTACCGTGAAAGCGGCTGCTATCTGTGCCGAACGCGGCATCGCGACCTGTGTGCTTCTGGGTAACCCAGACGAGATCAACCGCGTTGCGGCGTCTCAGGGCGTTGAGCTGGGTGCTGGCATCGAAATCGTTGACCCGGAAGTGGTTCGCGAAAGCTACGTTGCCCGTCTGGTTGAGCTGCGTAAGAGCAAAGGCATGACCGAAGCCGTTGCGCGCGAGCAGCTGGAAGACAACGTGGTGCTGGGTACGCTGATGCTTGAGCAGGATGAAGTTGACGGTCTGGTTTCCGGTGCTGTTCACACCACCGCGAACACCATCCGTCCACCGCTGCAGCTGATCAAAACCGCACCAGGCAGCTCTCTGGTCTCTTCCGTGTTCTTCATGCTGCTGCCTGAACAGGTTTATGTTTACGGCGACTGTGCGATCAACCCGGACCCAACCGCAGAGCAGCTGGCAGAAATCGCTATCCAGTCCGCAGATTCCGCGATTGCCTTCGGTATCGAACCACGCGTTGCGATGCTCTCCTACTCCACCGGCACCTCTGGTGCAGGTAGCGACGTAGAGAAAGTGCGTGAAGCCACCCGTCTGGCGCAGGAAAAACGTCCTGACCTGATGATCGACGGCCCGCTGCAGTACGATGCGGCCGTGATGGCTGACGTGGCGAAATCCAAAGCGCCGAACTCGCCGGTTGCAGGTCGCGCTACCGTGTTCATCTTCCCGGATCTGAACACCGGTAACACCACCTACAAAGCGGTACAGCGTTCTGCAGACCTGATCTCCATCGGGCCGATGCTGCAAGGCATGCGCAAGCCTGTGAACGACCTCTCCCGTGGTGCGCTGGTAGACGATATCGTCTACACCATCGCGCTGACGGCGATTCAGTCTTCGCAGCAGCAGTAAGCTTAAGGTCTTGCCGGATGGCGCTTCGCTTATCCGGCCTACAGGACCGTAGGCCCGGTAAGCGCCAGCGCCATCGGGCAGCAAAAAGGCGACCTCACGGTCGCCTTTTTTATTTACATCAGCTCTCGCGCCGCCGACACAATGTCATGCGCCGTCAGGCCATACTCCTTCTGCAGAAAGTCCTGCGTCCCCACCTGGCCGTAACGCTCCTTCACCCCCACCCGCCGCATCGGTACCGGGCAGGTTTCCACCAGCACTTCGGCCACCGCCGATCCCAGCCCGTTATGAATACTGTGGTTTTCACAGGTCACGATGCGCCCGGTTTTTTCGGCGTAGTTTTTCACCAGCATCCGGTCGATGGGCTTGAGGGTGAACATGTCTATCACCGCCGCGCTCACGCCCTCCTGCTCTAGCTGGCGCGCCGCCTCCAGCGCTTCTGCAACCATAATGCCGTTGGCGATCAGGGTAATATCGCTCCCCTCTCGCAGCACGTTGCCTTTGCCAAGGGTAAAGGTTGACCCTGGGGCATACACGCTCGGTGCCTGCTTGCGAATGGTGCGCACCCAGTAGAACCCCTCAAGGTCGATAAGCTGGCGCAGCACATCCTCAAACATCACCGCGTCGGTCACCTCCAGCACCACCGAATGGGCCAGACCACGCACGATGCCCATATCCTCAAACGACATGTGCGTGCCGCCGTTGTGACAGGCGGTCACGCCCGCGTCCGAGGCGATAACCTTCACATTGTTGCGCTGGTAGTCCAGGGACATAAACAGCTGGTCGAAGCAGCGACGGCTGGCGAAGGCGGTAAACGTATGGACGAACGGCTTGCGCCCGGTCAGCGACAGCCCGGCGGCCGTCCCGATCACGTTCGCCTCCATAATGCCGCAGTTGATCACATGCCGGGGATAATCGCGCGCCACGCCGTCCATCGCCATGGAGCTCATCAGGTCGGCCTCCAGCGCGATGATCTCGCTTCCGGCTTCGATCTGTTTGGCTACAAAACCGGCGTAGACTTTGCGCATCTCGATGGCATCTTTCTGTCCTGCGGGTGCAATCTTAATCATGTGAAGCCTCCAGTTGGCGGATCGTCTCGTTAAGCGCCGCTTTGCTCTCCTCTGTTAAACGCAGGTGGTGCGAATTGCCGAGCTGCTCCAGATACGGCACCCCCTGCCCTTTAATGCTGTCGAGGATCACCACCCGCGGGCGCGCATTGGCCTCCGGCACCCGTGATGTGACCTCCAGCAGCGTCGGGATGTCGTCGCCTTTCACCGTCACCACGTCATACCCGAAGGCGCGGAATTTGCCTTCAAGGTCAAACGCGCAGATGATTTCATCCAGCTCACCGTCAAGCTGCTGCTTGTTCCAGTCCACAAATATCGTCAGGTTGTTCAGGCGATGATGGGCAATAAACTGGAACGCCTCCCAGCACTGGCCTTCATTGAGTTCACCATCGCCAACAATGCAGAAGACCCGGTTTGGCCTGCCCGCCAGCTTGTGCGACAGCGCCATGCCGCCAGCAATGGAGATCCCTTGCCCCAGCGAGCCGGTGGTGGCATCGACGCCGCGCGTTTTCAGGCGGTCCGGGTGGCTGGGCAAACGCGTCCCGTTGTGGTTCAGCGTGCTCAGCTCTTCTATCGGGAAGTAGCCCTTAATCGCCAGAGTGCTATACAGCGCCGGGCCAGCATGGCCTTTCGATAGCACAAAATAGTCGCGCTCGGGCCAGTCCGGGTCGGCCGGGTCGATCTTCATCACTGCGCCGTACAGCACGGCCAGCGTTTCGACGACCGACATGCTGCCGCCGTAGTGCCCAAAACCGAGCTGCGTCAGCGCCTTCAGAGTTTCGAGGCGGATATAACGCGCCAGTTGGGTGACTTCTTTCACATTCATGATTTAGCTCCGGTATTTTCCTGCGCGCTCTCGCCCGCGGTTTTGTTTTTAGCGAACACGTTGTACGCCACCAGCAGAGCAAACAACGCAACCACAAGTCCGGTGATGGCAAGCGGCGACAGGAAGCGCGCCAGATTGCCCAGCACAATGCCAACCGCGCCGAAATCAGCGTCGGAGAAGGTGGTGTTGGCAAAACCGATAGCGCCCAGCACCGGCAACAGCAGCACCGGCAGGAAAGTGATGAGCAGACCATTGGCAAACGCGCCGATCATCGCTCCGCGACGCCCGCCCGTGGCGTTACCAAACACGCCTGCGGTTGCGCCGGTGAAGAAGTGCGGCACCACGCCCGGCAGGATCAGCACCCAGCTGAACTGGCCGCAGATGAACAACCCGACCAGGCCGCCGAGGAAGCTAAACAGAAAACCAATCAGTACCGCGTTGGGCGCATAGGGGTAAACCACCGGACAGTCCAGCGCGGGGCGCGCATTAGGCACCAGTTTTTCGGAGAAGCCGGTAAAGGCCGGCACGATTTCCGCCAGAATCAGACGCACGCCCTGCAGGATGATAAATACCCCGGCAGCGAAGGTGATCGCCATAATAATGGCGTAGACCAGATAGTTCTGGCCGCCGCTGAAGGTGCCCTCAACGTACTCACGACCGGCGCTTACCGCCATGATCAGGTAGATAATCATCATGGTCAGCGAGATGGAGATCGAACTGTCGCGCAGGAAGCTGAGGTTTTTCGGCAGGTTCATCTCTTCCGTCGAGCGCGAGCCTTTGCCGAAGCGGCTGCCAATCCAGCCGGACAACACATATCCCAGCGTGCCGAAGTGGCCGAACGCGATATCATCGGTACCGGTAATGCGCTTCATATAACGCTGGGCGATCGCCGGGAAGAAGGCCATGACCAGGCCGAGGATCAACGAGCCGGTAAAGACCAGCCCCACGCCCTCGAAGCCTGCCACCGTCAGGATCACGCCAATCATGCACGCCATATAGAAAGTGTGGTGTCCGGTCAGGAAGATGTATTTCAAACGGGTAAAGCGGGCAACAATAATATTTGCCACCATCCCGAAGGCCATAATCAGCGCGGTAGAGGCACCGTATTTTTCCAGCGCAATAGAAACAATCGCTTCATTGTTTGGAATAATGCCCTGAATGGTAAAGGCGTGCTCAAACATCCCGCCTAAAGGATTTAACGATCCCACCAGCACGGTGGCCCCACCGCCCAGCACAATAAAACCCAGAATGGTTTTAATTGTCCCTTTGACGACGTCAGAAAAGGCTTTTTTCTGCGCAACCAGACCAATTAACGCAATTAATCCCACCAGCACAGAAGGGACTTTTAAAATATCAACAACGAAATTCAGCGTTTCAAGGATAAACATATCCACCTCGCCTAATCAGGATTATTGTCTGTCGAACCAGGCGCGCAGCTGCGCTTCGAGTTCGTTGATATCGATGATGTTGTTGATCACCACCAGCTGGCTTTCCGGCACGCTGGCGCTGGCCGCGATATCCTTTGCCATCACAAAGAGATCGGCCGCCCCCGGCGTAGCGGAAGAGAGATCGGAGTGCTCTACCTCCGCGTCGATCTCCAGTTTTTTAAGGACTTTTTTAATATTCATTTCGACCATGAAACTGCTGCCCAGGCCAGAACCGCAAATAGCCATGATTTTCATTGTTAGCCCCTTTTTTGGTGTAGAGTACGCCCCATCACGCTGGTGCGTAATGTTCTGAATAATCGGATGAAATCAGTAAATCAGAAGCGGTCGACGATAATTTTTATCTCCTCCAGCGTATTCGCCCGGTGTAATTTGGCCATGTCATCCTCGCTGGAAAATAATTCAGCCAGCGCGGAGAGTGCGTCGATATGGCTATTTTTGTCCGGTGCCGCCAGCATCACTATCACATCAACCGGGTCGAATTCTCCCGCGCCGAATGAGACGCCCTGATTCAGCTTTAATAATGACAGCCCCAGCCCGTTAGCCCCTTCCTCTGGCCGCGCATGCGGCATCGCCAGTCCTGGTGCCAGCACATAGTACGGCCCTAAGGCGTGATGCTGCTCGATGATGGCCGTCACGTATGCTGGCGAAATCACCTGCTGCTCCAGCAGCGGTTGCGCGCACAGCGCCAGCGCCTGCGACCAGCTGTCGACGCTATCCCTGAGCGTGATGGTTGTCTCGTTTAGCCACGTTTTGAGCATTTCTCCTCCCGCCATACCCCAAAAGATGAGCAAACTTTATTCAACGCCTGCGCTATTCGCTGCGATCGCGGTCACAAAGATAGCGCTACCAACGACGAACATGCAGAAGTGTGATAGCGCTATCAAATTGTAATCATCGGGTTAAATCACAGCAAAAAAAGGGATTTAAGGCGTATACTGCGTTTCACGTGAAGCGAAGGATGACAATAAGAACGCGTCTGGTCAGCAGGAAGGTGTATGTCTCTAACCCGAAAACGGCGCAGTACTGGTAAAGTGACACTTGCCGATGTCGCACAGCTTGCCGGTGTAGGCACAATGACCGTGTCCCGTGCGCTCCGCACGCCGGAGCAAGTTTCCGATAAACTGCGTGAAAAAATTGAAGCCGCTGTGCAGGAACTGGGTTATATGCCCAATCTCGCTGCTAGCGCGCTGGCATCGGCCTCGTCATGGACGATTGCGATGGTCGTTCCAAATCTTTCCGAAGCAGGCTGCTCGGAAATGTTCGCCGGGCTACAGCAGGTGCTGCAGCCTGCCGGATATCAAATCATGCTGGCGGAATCTCAGCACCGGCTTGAGCAGGAAGAAAAATTACTGGAAACGCTGCTGGCGTCGAACATTGCCGCGGCGATTTTACTGAGCGTCGAGCATAGCGACACCGTGCGCCACTGGCTGAAAAATGCCTCGATTCCGGTAATGGAGATGGGGGCCATGCGCGCCGATCCCATTGATATGAATATCGGGATTGATAACGTCGCCGCGATGTATGAGCTGACCGAAACGGTGATCCAGCGCGGTTACCAGAATATCGGCCTGCTGTGCGCTAATCAGGAGCAGTGGATTTTCCAGCAGCACCTGCAGGGCTGGTACAAGGCCATGCTTCGCCATCATATGTCGCCCAACCGGGTGATTAACGCCGCCATGCCGCCCGTCTTTTCCACGGGTGCGGCGCAACTGCCGGAATTTCTGTTGGCGTGGCCGGAGCTGGATGCGCTGGTCTGCGTGTCGGACGAACTGGCCTGCGGTGCGCTCTACGAGTGTCAGCGTCGACGCATCAAAGTACCGGATGATTTGGCCGTAGTAGGCTTTGGAGATAGCGACGTCAGCCGCGTCTGTCAGCCGCCGCTGACAACCATGGCGGTACCGCATCGGAAAATTGGCGTGGAAGCGGGAAAAGCCTTGCTGGAACGTCTGAATGACGGAGACTGGCGCGAGCATAAACCCATCGCGTCCAGTCTGTGTCTGCGGGAGAGTTGTTAAGGCTTATTCAGCCTCTTCTTCTTTTTCCGGTCGGGTGGATTCATTTTTGGCGTTGCGGGTCATCCACAGCGCCAGCGCTTTTAACGAATCGGGCGTGAACTCATCACAGCGTGCGGTGATCTCTTCTGGCGTCATCCAGCTGACCTCGCTCACCTCTTCTTCCTGCAGGGCGAACGGCCCGTGGGAAACGCAGCTGAACAGCCCGCCCCAGACGCGGCAATGTTGGTCTTCGAAATAGAACTGACCGTGCTCGGCGAACGGCACGCCAGCGATCCCTAACTCTTCTTCCGCTTCACGGCGCGCAGAATCCAGCAGCACTTCATCTGCCTGTACCACGCCGCCCGCGGTGGCATCCAGCATACCGGGTAGAAAATCTTTGGTGTCCGTGCGGCGCTGGACCAGAATTTTGCCCATTCCATCATGCACCACGATATACGTCGCACGGTGACGCAGGCGCTCCGCACGCATTTGTGCGCGGCTGGCCTGCGCGATCACTTCATTTTCTTCGCTGACAATGTCAACCCATTCTGTACTTGCCAAATGACTCTGCTCCACCATCGGGAAACCTTCTCGTCTAAGCGCTCTTTCGGCGCGTTTGCAGTTGAGGTGTAACTTACGGATTAATCTCTACCTGCGCAATAACTTGCTGATCATTAAGTGCGATTACGCGTAATGAATTCTCATCCAGCATGCCATAGCTTGCAGGGTATCCCCCTTTTGGGATGCTAACCGAACCGGGGTTAAAGTGAAAAATCTCGCCACGTTTTTCCGCGACCGGAATATGAGTATGGCCGTAAACCAGGACATCGCCAGCCGCCAGCGCGGGAAGCGCATCCGGGCCAAAAAGGTGTCCGTGGGTTAAAAACAGACGGCATTTTTCCAGCAGCACCTGCTGCCAGGGCGCGGTGAGGGGAAAGTGCAGCAGCATCTGGTCCACTTCGCTGTCGCAGTTGCCGCGCACGGCGATAATGCGCGACGCACAGGCATTTAGCTTTTCAGCGACCTGCGCCGGGGCATAGTCTTCCGGCAGCGCGTTTCGCGGGCCGTGATTCAATACGTCGCCCAGAATGATGAGCCACTGCGCCCCGCTTTGGGCGAACAGAGAAAGAACACGCTCGGTCGCGGGCAGCGATCCATGGATATCCGACGCAAACATGAGTTTCATCAGTCATTCCTCAGGAAAATAAAACTGCCCCTATCATACCTTATGCGTCAGGGCTTATCAGCCCGCGCGCTTAGCGGAGAGTGCCACAAAACGCTGCACTGACGCCCGCTGCCACTGGAACGCCGCATAATCCACCAGCAGCTGCGGCACGGCATCGCCGTTAAGGATCAGGCGATTGAGCATCAGGGCAAGATCGGTGTCGGCGATGCACCATTCGCCAAAGAGATTTGGATTACCGTGAGCCAGCAGTGACGATGCCGTATCGATCAGCTTTTGCGCGCTGAGCAGCCCCTCTTCACTGAGCGTGGGCTTTTTCACGCCGGCAAACACCACGTCGGTTGAACGTTCGACGCGAACTGGCACCAGATCGCTGCGCAGCCAGGCCTGGATCTGGCGGGCGCGGGCACGTTTTTGCAGATCGTGTGGATAAATGCGTTCCCACTCCGGTGGTGCAAAGCGATCTTCGAGATACTCATCGATCGCCGAGGATTCGCTCAGCGTGAAGCCGTCGATGTCCAGCATCGGTACGCGTCGCGTTTGTGCGTACCCCTGCCACTGCGGTTTAAGATGCTCACCGCCGTCCAGATCGACGGTTTTAAGGGTAAAAGAGAGCCCTTTTTCGGCCAGCGCCACGTAAGCGCTCAGAACATAGGGTGAAAAGAAATTCGCATCGGACCACAATGTGATTACGGGCTGGTTCATAACATCCTCATCGGCTGATCGGTTTTCACTCAACATATAATCTCTTTGCTTCGCTGTCACTTGATGAAAACTCACGATTTTCAACATGCACCTATACTCCTTTTATGGCATTACGGTTTGCAATGACAGGAGTTAAGAATGATAGATCTCTATTATGCGCCCACCCCTAACGGCCATAAGATCACCCTTTTTCTCGAAGAGGCCGAACTCGATTACCGGATCATCCGCGTGGATATCAGCAAGGGCGATCAGTTCCGGCCCGTTTTTCTGGCGATTTCGCCAAACAATAAAATTCCGGCCATTATCGATAACCTGCCCGCTGACGGAGGGCGGCCGCTGAGCCTGTTTGAATCCGGCGAGATTTTGCTTTATCTGGCGGAGAAAACCGGTCAGCTGCTGAGTGGGGAACTGCGCGAGCGCCACCATACGCTGCAATGGCTTTTCTGGCAGACGAGCGGCCTGGGGCCGATGCTTGGGCAAAATCATCATTTCACCGCCTATGCCCCGCAGCCGATCCCTTACGCTATTGAGCGCTATCAGGTGGAAACGCAGCGGCTCTACGGCGTGCTTAACCGTCGGCTGGAGAAATCGCCGTGGCTCGGGGGCGATCACTACAGCATTGCCGATATCGCCTGCTGGCCGTGGGTGAATACCCATGTGCGCCACCGCATCGATTTAGCCTCTTACCCGGCCGTCAATAACTGGTTCGAGCGCATCCGGACTCGCCCTGCGACCGAGCGCGCGATGCAAAAGATCCAGCAGATTTAGGCCTGTGCCCGGTTGGGTGCAGGTCAGGCTGTCATGTATGATGGGGAGGCATGACTGACACGGAGAAGACCTGCAATGTCGCAGCAAGACGCTATTATTCGTATAAAAAATCTACGCTTACGCACCTTCATCGGTATTAAAGAGGAAGAGATCGTCAACCGTCAGGATATCGTGGTCAACGTGACCATCCATTACCCGGCGGACAAGGCGCGCGCCAGTGAAGATATTAATGATGCGCTGAACTATCGCACCATTACCAAAGAGATCATCCAGTACGTTGAAAACAACCGTTTCTTCCTGCTGGAAAAATTAACTCAGGATGTGCTTGATATCGCACGCGAACATCACTGGGTCACTTATGCTGAAGTCGAGATCGATAAACTTCACGCTCTGCGCTACGCCGACTCCGTCTCGATGACGCTAGGCTGGCGGCGCGACGCGTAAACCTGGAGGTTATATGAAGATTCTGCTGACCGGCGGTACCGGCCTGATTGGTCGTCATCTCATCCCGCGCCTGCAGGCGTTGCATCACGAAATTACCGTGGTGACGCGCAACCCGGAGAAAGCGCGTCAGGCGCTGGGTAGCGGCGTTGAGGTCTGGAAAGGGCTGGCGGATAAGCAGAATCTGGACGGCTTTGACGCCGTCATTAACCTCGCGGGTGAGCCTATCGCCGACAAGCGCTGGACGCAGGAGCAGAAACAGCGGTTGTGCCACAGCCGGTGGAACATTACCGAAAAGCTGGTCGAGCTTTTCCGCAATAGCGACACGCCGCCGTCGGTGCTGATTTCCGGCTCGGCGGCAGGTTATTATGGCGATCTCGGCGAAGTGGTGGTCACCGAAGAGGAGCCGCCACACAACGAATTTACCCACAAACTTTGCGCGCGCTGGGAGCAGATCGCCTGCGGCGCGCAGAGCGACAAAACCCGCGTCTGTCTGCTGCGCACTGGCGTCGTCCTGGCCCCGAAAGGCGGCATTCTGGGCAAAATGGTCCCTCCCTTTAAGCTCGGTCTCGGTGGCCCCATCGGCAATGGCCGTCAGTATCTCGCCTGGATCCATATTGACGATATGGTCAACGGCATTATCTGGCTGCTGGATAACGACCTGCGCGGGCCGTTTAACATGGTCTCGCCATACCCGGTTCGTAACGAGCAGTTTGCGCACGCGCTGGGACATGCCCTGCATCGTCCGGCGGTGCTGCGCGCCCCTGCCACCGCAATTCGGCTGTTGATGGGCGAATCGTCGGTGCTGGTGCTGGGTGGTCAGCGCGCGCTGCCAAAACGGCTTGAAGCGTCCGGGTTTACGTTCCGCTGGCATGACCTGGAAGAGGCGCTGGGGGATGTGGTGCGGTGAATATGTTACATTTATACGCCTGTTCAGCTGACCGGGCGTAATAATGGCAACCATCACAACCTCCCGACTTTCACTCACTCCTTTCGAACCCTCTGACTGGGCATTCTTCCGCAGCCTGCGTGAAGACCGCTCCGTTATGCGCTATATGGCCGCTATCGCCCCGGAAAAAGAGACACGACGCGTTTTTGCCGCGCGTCTGACGGCGGGGCATGTGTTTGTCATTCGTCTGCATGACGACGACACCCCGCTCGGCGACATTGGCCTGCAAATTAGCCCTGAAAACCGTGAGGAAGCGGACATCGGCTATACCGTCGTCCCCGCCGCACAGGGGAAAGGCATTGCCAGCGAAGCGCTGCGCGCGGTGTGTGATTATGCGTTTAACCAGACGGGCGTGAAGGCGATTAACGCCTGGGTGCTGGCGGATAACACAGGGTCGGTACGGGTGCTGGAGAAAGCCGGGTTTGTGCGCACGCAGGTGCTTGAGAAGGCATACGAGATTGACGGCGTGCGGTATGACGACTGGGGATATCGGCTGGAGCGCGGTGCGGTTTGAGTACCCTGGGCCCGATTTATCAGGCCCGGTAAGCGAAGCGCCACCGGGCGACTGACTGCGCTGCGGCCTGAGGCCCTCACCCCGGCCCTCTCCCACAGGGAGGGGGAGTATTCTGCGCCGGGCTGAAATTTCTGAGGATTCCTCAGCCCACAGGGAGAGGGAGAAAGGCAAAAATTACTTCAACGATCCTTTCAAAAATTGCTGCAAGCGCGGGCTTTGTGGGTTCGCTAACACTTCGTCCGGGTGTCCCTGCTCCTCAATTTTCCCCTGATGCAGGAAAATGACGTGGTTCGAGACGTTACGGGCAAAGCCCATCTCGTGCGTCACCACCACCATCGTTTTACCCTCTTCGGCCAGTTTCTGCATGATGCGCAGCACTTCGCCAACGAGTTCAGGGTCAAGCGCCGAGGTGGGTTCGTCGAACAGCAGTACCTCGGGCTCCATTGCCAGCGCGCGGGCGATAGAGACACGCTGCTGCTGGCCGCCGGAGAGATGCACCGGGTATTTGATCTGCTGGCGTTCATCAATACCCACTTTCGCCAGATATTTCACCGCCCGCTCGCGCGCTTCCTGCTTGCTCAACCCCAGCACCTGGATCGGCGCCTCCATCACATTCTCCAGCACCGTCATGTGGCTCCAGAGATTGAAATGCTGAAATACCATGGTCAGGCGCGTGCGCAGCAGCCGCAGCTGGTTTTTATCCGCCACCTTCAGCTGGCCATCTTTGTCACGGACCAGATTAATGTTCTGTCCGCTCACCACAATCTGGCCTTCACTCGGTTTTTCGAGGAAGTTAATGCAGCGCAGGAAAGTACTTTTACCGGAACCGGATGAGCCGATAATACTGATCACGTCGCCTGCATCAGCCTGCAGCGATACCCCTTTCAGCACTTCGTGTTCGCCGTAGCGTTTGTGCAAATCAATTACGTTTAATTTGTTCTCAGCCATCATCATTCTCAGTGCGTCGAAGAAGGTTTTATATGCTGCAGCCAGCGTTTTTCCGCCTTGCGGAACAGGCTAATCAGGACGTATGAAATAATTAAATAGAGCACCGCTGCAATCCCGAAGGCGGTAAAGGGCTGATAGGTCGCGGAGTTAATATCACGGGCAATCTTCAGCAGGTCCGGGACCGTTGCGGTGAAGGCCAGCGCGGTTGAGTGCAGCATCAAAATCACTTCGTTGCTGTAGGCAGGCAGCGCAATGCGCAGCGCCGACGGCAGAATGATGCAGCGGTAAAGCTTAACCGACGAAAAGCCGTACGCGCGCGCCGCCTCAATTTCACCGTAGGGTACGGAGCGAATGGCACCAGCGAAGATCTCGGTGGTGTAAGCGCAGGTATTCAGCGTTAACGCCAGCACCGTACAGTTCAAACCGCTGCGAAAGAAGGCGTTCAGCATCTCGGTGCCTTTCACTATCTCCAGCGTATACATGCCTGAATAGAACACCAGCAGCTGCACGTACAACGGCGTACCGCGGAACACGTAGGTGAACAGCCAGATCGGGAAGCGGATGTATTTATTGTTCGATACGCGGCCAATGGCGAGAAAAATGGCCAGAATGCCACCCATCACCACCGAGGAGATCAGCAGCCACAGCGTAATCGCCACGCCGGTAAAACGGTAGCCATCTGTCCACAGCAGCGCTTTCCAGTATTCCTGAATAATCTCAATCACAGGTCAGCCCTCTTCACACCCACGGAGTAGCGACGTTCAAGCAGAAGCAGCACGCCGTTGGAGGCGGTCGTAAAGACCAGATAGATCACACCGCAGACGACGGCAAAATAGAAGGGTTCCCAGGTACTCTTGCCCGCCAGCTGGGTCGCTTTCACGACATCTTCCAGGCCGAGCAGGGAAACCAGCGCCGTGGCTTTGAGGATAACCTGCCAGTTGTTACCGATGCCCGGAAGCGCATAGCGCATCATGGCCGGGAACATGATCCGGCGAAACGTCTGTGAGGAGGTGAAACCGAATGCGGTCGCCGCTTCGATATGGCCCTTCGGCACCGCCATGTACGCGCCACGGAAGGTTTCGGTGAAGTACGCCCCGTAGATAAAACCGAGAGTAATGATACCGGCCACCATCGGGTCAATATCAATCTGGTCCATGCCGATGGCGTCCGTTACGCCGTTCAGCGCAATCTGCAGACCGTAAAAAATCAGCAGCATCAGGACCAGATCAGGCACGCCGCGAATCAGCGTGGTATAGCCTTCAAAAATCAGCGCGAGCGGTTTATTTGCCGACAGCTTTGCTCCCGCCCCCGCCAGTCCTATCAGCACGGCGAGTACCACGGAGCTAAGAGCCAGCTCCAGGGTGACAAGCGCGCCCTGTAAAATAACGCCAGAAAATCCGTACAGCATACCGCCTGCCCTGTCGTGTCGTGAGTGGTGAAACCGTGTCTTTTCCCCTCCCACACGGGGAGGGGCCGCACGTTATTTGACGGAGCGATTAGCCGCCGTAAACATTAAAATCGAAGTATTTTTTGGCCAGTTTGTCGTACGTGCCGTCAGCACGCATTTCCGCGAACGCTTTGTTCAGCGCTTCACGCAGTTCGTTGTCTTCTTTGCGCAGGCCCATACCGGTGCCGACACCAAAGAGTTTTTCGTCCTTAATGGACGGGCCGCCGAACTTATAGTCTTTACCCACCGGCTGCTTCAGGAAGCCTTCGCTCGCCGCGACTTCATCCTGGAACGCCGCGTCGATACGGCCTGCCGTCAGGTCAGCGTAGATGTTTTCCTGGCCCTGATAGGAGACAATCTCAATCCCTTTCGGTGCCCAGTGCTCATTGCCGTAGGTTTCCTGCGTCGTGCCCTGCAGAACGCCGACGCGCTTGCCTTTCAGGGAGTCAAGGGTTGGCTGGATATCAGAGGATTTTGCCACCACCAGTCGGGAATCTGCCGCATACAGCTTGTCCGTAAAGGCAATCTCCTGCTGGCGTTTTTCGGTGATGGAGAGAGAAGACATGATAACGTCGATTTTTTTCGCTTTCAGCGATGGGATCAGCGCATCCAGCGGGTTCTCAACGTAGGTACATTGCGCTTTGATGCGTTTGCACAGCTCATTAGCCAGATCGATGTCAAAACCGACCAGTTCACCCTTCGCATTCTTCGATTCGAAGGGGGCATAGGTTGGATCGGTACCGATACGAATTTTTTGCGGGATCGCTGCGAATGCCGCGGTAGCGCTGGAAAAGGCCAGCATCAGAGAAAGGGACAACACCAGTTTTTTCATATCTATCCTCAACAGACTGTCTTCATACGGGATTTTTACGACGACGGGGTGCCGTTAATGTGCCATTAATCCCCTCTGTCAGGCAAAGATTAATGCCTTTCGGGCGGTATTTTTTGCATTATTAGTGCTTAACTATGCACGAACCGAACCAATATGGTGCACGCACTGCACCATATTGGCTCATTCGCGCCCCGAAACGCACCGTTTCGGGGCATCACCGTCCGTCTTAATCACCGTATACGTTGAAGTCGAAATACTTCTTCGCCAGCTTGTCGTAGGTGCCGTCTTTGCGCAGTTCGGTAAACGCTTTATCAAAGGCGGCTTTCAACTCGGTGTCGTCCTTACGCAGGCCGATACCGGTTCCGTCACCAAAGTATTTTTTATCTTTAACCGAGGGGCCAGCAAAGGCGTACTCTTTGCCCGCAGGCTGTTTCAGGAATCCTTCGCTTGCAGCGACTTCATCCTGGAACGCAGCGTCCAGACGCCCGGCAGTCAGATCCGAGTAAATCAGATCCTGGTTCTGATAAGGCACCACGTCCACGCCCTTCTCGCGCCAGTTGGCATTGGCATACCCTTCCTGCGTCGAGCCCTGAAGCACACCCACGTGCTTACCCTTCAGCGAGTCGATCGTCGGCTGGATCGGCGAGCCTTTGGCAGCAATCAGACGAGAATCCGCCGCATAGAGCTTCTCGGAGAAAGCAATCTCCTGCTGACGTTTCTCGGTAATGGAGAGTGAAGAGATAATGGCGTCGATTTTCTTGGCTTTCAGCGACGGGATCAATGCGTCGAAGTCGCTGCCCACCCATGTGCATTTCACCTGCATGCGTTTGCACATCTCATTTCCCAGGTCGATATCAAAACCGACAAATTCACCTTTCGCATCCTTCGAAGAGAATGGCGCGTAGGTGGCGTCCGTACCGATACGTACCGTCTGTGGAAGCGCTGCGTAGCTGCTCGCAGCAGCGCTTAATCCCACCAGCAAAGACAGAGCCAGAACCGTCTTCTTCATACATTCACCCTCAAGTACCGTGATTTTATTATGGTTGTGTTGTGTGTTGTGTGTTGTCGTGCAGGGCTTCTCTTGCAGGTCTTATGCCATTTTGACGTCGGGTCAATTTTTCGACGTTAAATATGTTAATAAAACGTTGCGATATTGCCTTAATGGTGAAAGATAGCAGGTCTGCCGAACGAACCGCAGAGAGAAAAAGGGAAAAAACGAATTAAATGTCGAGGATATGATCGCGGTTGCAGTTTTGCCCTGAAACAGGGCAACTTGTCTTCTCATGCACTCAGGCGGTGCAGCGACTCACGCGCCCTGCCAGCGGGTAAAGAGATCTTCAGGCAGGTCAATGTCAAACTGATCCAGCACGCGGTTGACCGTCTGGTTAATCACATCGTCAAGGTTTTTAGGCCGATGATAAAACGCCGGGACCGGAGGCATGATCACCGCACCCAGCTCCGCAGCCGCGGTCATTAACCGCAGGTGGCCCAGGTGCAGAGGCGTTTCACGCACGCACAGCACCAGCGGACGGCGCTCTTTCAGCACAACGTCGGCAGCGCGGGTGACGAGGGTTTTGATGGAACACGGCAGGATCACCATGCCCGCCGTTTTAAACGAGCCAGAGGAGATGCTGGCGGCAATATCACGGGCATCATGCACAACATCAGCCAGCGACTGTACATCACGCAGGGAGAGATCGGTTTCAAGCGACAGGGTCTGACGCGCCGCCTGGCTCATCACCAGATGCGTTTCTACTTCAGGTACGTCACGCAGCACCTGCAACAAGCGCACGCCGTAAATGGCACCGCTGGCACCGCTAAGCCCGATAATGAGTCGTTTCATGATTTTTGCCCTTGCTGAATTCAGGGCTGACTGTGCAGGATTTTACGGGGAGTTGCAAGTGAGGGCACCCGCCCTCACCTGCTCAGGCGTTAGCCTTCGTTGTGCATCTCTAAGCTTTCGAGATCGTTTTGCAACTGGACGGCTTTCGCGTCGTCGTTACGCAACGAATCAAGGTAGTCGAGATATTGCTGATCAACGTCTTTGGTTACGTAGATACCGTTAAACACCGAGCATTCGAACTGCTGAATATCCGGGTTCTCGGCACGTACCGCGTCGATCAGATCGTTGAGATCCTGGAAAATCAGGCCGTCGGCTCCGATGATCTGACGGATTTCATCCACTTCGCGGCCATGGGCGATCAGCTCGTTGGCGGTTGGCATATCAATGCCGTACACGTTCGGGAAGCGAATTTCCGGTGCCGCAGAGGCCAGATACACTTTCTTCGCCCCGGCTTCACGCGCCATCTCGATAATCTGCTCAGACGTCGTGCCCCGCACGATGGAGTCATCCACCAGCAGGACGTTCTTGTCACGGAACTCGGCGCGGTTGGCGTTCAGCTTGCGGCGCACGGATTTACGGCGCAGCTGCTGGCCCGGCATGATGAAGGTGCGGCCAACGTAGCGGTTTTTCACAAAACCCTGACGGTACGGCTTGTCCAGAATACGGGCGATTTCCAGCGCGATATCGCAGGAGGTTTCCGGGATGGGGATAACCACGTCGATATCCAGATCGTCCCACTCGCGGGCAATCTTTTCACCCAGTTTGGTTCCCATGTTCACGCGGGCGCTGTACACGGAAATCTTGTCGATGAACGAGTCCGGACGCGCGAAGTAGACGTATTCGAACAGGCACGGGTTGCTGACCGGGTTGTCGGCACACTGGCGGGTAAACAGCTGCCCCTTCTCGGTGATGTACACCGCTTCGCCCGGCGCAACGTCGCGCAGGAATTCAAAGCCCAGGGTATCAAGCGCCACGCTTTCGGAGGCGACCATGTATTCGGTACGACCATCGCCGAGATCGCGTTTGCCGAGCACCAGCGGGCGAATGCCGTTTGGATCGCGGAAGGCCACCATACCGTGACCGATAATCATCGCCACGCAGGCGTACGCGCCGCGGATCAGGCGGTTGGTCGCGGCCACGGCGGCAAAGATGTTATCGGCTTCCAGCGGATAGTGACGGAAGTTATCCAGCTCGCTGGCAAAGATATTGAGCAGGATTTCAGAATCAGAGGTGGTGTTAATGTGGCGACGTTTTTCTTCGAACAGCTTTTTACGCAGCTCGTGGGCATTGGTCAGGTTGCCATTGTGGGCAAGCGTGATGCCGTACGGTGAGTTGACGTAAAAAGGCTGAGCCTCAGAGGCGCTGGAGCTGCCAGCAGTAGGATAACGAACGTGACCAATCCCCATATTACCTTGCAGGCGCTGCATATGGCGGGCTTCAAACACATCGTTTACCAGGCCGTTTGCCTTACGTAAACGGAAGCAGTTGTGTGCATCAATGGTGATGATACCCGCAGCATCCTGACCACGGTGCTGAAGCACCGATAATGCGTCATAAATAGACTGGTTAACCGGCATGAAACCGGCGATACCGACAATACCGCACATTCGTCTTTTCCTCGTTAAGCCACATCTCAGAGCCAGTCAGGCTCTGGGCAAGAAACTCGACGAGCTTTGCAGATAGTCAAAGAACCATCTGATGATGAAGCTGAACTCCGGAATGAGCTGCGATTTTTGCCAGTCTTCGCTTTTTGAGAACCCGGTAAAGGTATCCAGGAAGAACAGTATCGCGGCCACAATCAGCACGCCTCGTAACGCCCCAAAACAGATCCCGAGTACCCTGTCCGTTCCTGACAGACCGGTTTTCTCGACCAGCTGACCTATCACGTAATTGACGATAGCGCCGACAATCAGCGTCGCGATAAACAGCACCGCGATGGCGATTCCGTTTCGGACCAGTTCATCTTCAAAGCCCGTGAACCAGACAGACAGGTAAGTGTAGTAATGACTGGCAACAAAGAAAGCACAACCCCATGTCACCAGCGATAACGCTTCACGAACAAAGCCACGGATCAGGCTAACCAGACAGGAAAAACCAATCACCGCAATGATGGCGTAATCAATCCAGACCATATATGTCCCACGATTTAACGCCCTGTCATCCAGTTCGGGGCGAATTCTAACAGAAAAAGAAAACGTTTGCGTAGGGATTTCCTTTCCCCGCGTAAATAAAAAAGGCGCTGAAAAAAAGCTCAACGCCACGGTCCTTTTGACGTCGCTGTGGACGTCTGTTGCCCCTCCCCCCGGCTCTCTCCCTCAAGGAAGAGGGAGCAAACTCTCCCCTCGCCCCTCTGGAGAGAGGGTCAGGGTGAGGGGAAAGATCTTATCAGTTCGCGCTGTAGTTCATCACCACACCGCTCAGACCGGAAATCTGCTTCAGCTCGCCGAGCGACCCTTTGAGCTTATCTTTCGACGCATCCGGTCCGACGAGGATACGGGTAATTTTACCCTGTACCGGCGTGGAAGGTGAAGTGTAAACACGATATCCCGCGCCGCGCAGCTTACTCACTACCTCATTAACCTTATCGGCATTTTTCAGCGCGCCGAGTTGCACAACGTACGCTTTACCCACAGGGGCTGGCTCTTGCTGGGCAGGTTTTGCCGGCGGCTGAGCAGGCAGCGCCTGCGTCGCCGCGGCAGGTTTTGCCGGCGGCGGTGTTTCTGACGCAGCGGCAAGCCGATCGTCGGTCTGGTCACGCTGCGGTTTAGGCTGCGGTTTCTCTACCGGTTTCGGTTTTACTGCCGGTTTCGGCTGTTCAACCGGCACAGGATCGATATCGGTATTGCTGTTTGCCGCCAGGCGAGACGGATCCAGCGACGGGGCTGCCGCATCGCCCGCACGCACCTCTTCGGCAGCGCCTTCCGGCGGCTGAGCAGGCAGCGCCTGCGTCGCCGCAGGCAGCATATCCGGCTCATCGCGATCGCCTGGTTTTGGCACCAGCGGGATCGCCGCAAACTCATCCTGATAATGCTTTTTCTGCCCGTCAAGCAGCCCCGGGAGGATAATCACCCCGAGCGCGACCAACACAATGGTTCCTGTCAGACGGTTCTGAAACTTACTCGCCACCGGTTCTCCCCGCGTCCATCACTTCCATGACATGTGCCACCGTGTGGAACGAGCCACACACCAGCACGGTATCTTCTGGTTTCGCATCCGCCATCGCGGCATGCCAGGCCTCCACTACGCTTGCGTAGGCTTTGCCTTCGCCAAGATGCGCCATCAGCTGTTCAGCGGTGGCGCCTCGCGGCCCTTCCAGAGGAGCACAATACCAGCTATCGACCACACTCTCCATGCAGGCCAGCGTGCCGCCAATATCTTTATCATGAAGCATACCGATAACCGCCCGGACCTGCCCGGTTTTTGGTAACGATTTGAGACGTCCTGCGAGATAGGCCGCCGCGTGCGGATTATGCGCCACGTCCAGAATCAGACGTGGCGATTCGCTGACGATCTGGAAACGCCCGGGCAGGATGGCATTTTTGATGCCGTCGCGGATCGCCTGCTCGCTCACTGCTAGCCCGCTTGCGCGCAGTGCCGCCAGCGCGGTAGCCGCGTTAGGCTGTGGCACCTGCGGCAGCGGCAGGTTATCCAGCGCGCCCTGTGCATCGCGGTAGCACCAGCCGTTATCCTCAACACTGTATTGCCAGTCCACGTCGCGGCGAAGCAACGTGGCCCCCTTCTCTTTCGCCACATCGGCAATGGTGTGCGGCATATCCGGTTCACCGACAACGGCAGGCTTACCGGCGCGGAAAATGCCCGCTTTCTCGCGCCCAATGCTTTCGCGATCCGGCCCCAGCCAGTCAACATGGTCCAGCGCGATGCTGGTCACCACGGAAACGTCGGCATCCACCATGTTGGTGGCATCAAGCCGTCCGCCAAGGCCCACTTCCAGAATCACCACGTCCAGCTGCGCCTGCTTAAACAGCCACAGCGCCGAAAGGGTACCGTATTCGAAATAGGTTAATGAGGTCTCACCGCGCGCGGCTTCGATTTCAGCAAACGACGCCGTATGGGCCGATTCCGGCAGCTCGGTGTTTTGCACCCGCACGCGCTCGGTATAGCGCACAAGATGCGGAGAGCTGTAAACGCCGACCTTATAACCGGCGGCCATCAGCACGGATTCCAGCGTGCGGCAGGTGGTGCCTTTACCGTTCGTTCCGGCAACGGTAAACACAAAAGGTGCGGGTTTCAGCACATCGAGACGCGCGGCAACCTGGCTTACGCGCTCAAGCCCCATATCGATGGTTTTACCGTGCAGATTTTCCAGATAAGAAAGCCACGCGACCAGGGGCGACGTGGCTTGGGGAATGCGTTTATTTTCCATGATGCCCGGTTGTCATTAACAGTTTAGAAAGCAAAAGGGCAGCGCCAACCGGCCCTGCCCTTTTCAGTTATCAGGCCTCGGGTACCTGATCCGGTACAACCACACCTTCACGCGGTTCATCCGGGTTAGGCGTTGGCAGATTCATCAGCTTCGCCAGGATGCTGGCCAGTTTCAGGCGCATTTCCGGGCGGCGGACGATCATGTCGATAGCGCCTTTTTCGATGAGGAACTCACTGCGCTGGAAGCCCGGCGGCAGCTTTTCACGTACGGTCTGTTCGATAACGCGAGGACCGGCAAACCCGATCAGCGCTTTCGGCTCGGCGATGTTCAAATCACCCAGCATCGCGAAGCTGGCTGAGACGCCACCCATGGTTGGGTCGGTCAGCACGGAGATATACGGCAGACCGCGCTCCTGCATTTTCGCCAGCGCCGCAGAGGTCTTCGCCATCTGCATCAGGGACATCAGCGCTTCCTGCATACGCGCGCCACCGGAGGCGGAGAAGCAGATCAGCGGACAGTTGTCTTCCAGCGCCTGCTCAACGGCACGTACGAAACGCGCACCGACCACAGAGCCCATTGAGCCGCCCATAAAGGCGAACTCAAACGCGGCGGCGACAACCGGCATCTCGTGCAGGGTGCCCTTCATGACGATCAGCGCGTCTTTCTCGCCGGTCTCTTTTTGTGCAGAGGCCAGACGATCTTTGTATTTTTTGGAATCGCGGAACTTCAGCACATCTTTTGGCTCAAGTTCGCTGCCCAGTTCAACTAAGGAACCTTCGTCCAGCAGGCTATGCAGGCGGTTACGCGCCGACATACGCATGTGGTGGTCACACTTCGGACACACCTCGAGATTGCGTTCCAGCTCTGCGCGATACAGAACCTGGCCGCAGCTATCACACTTCGTCCATACCCCTTCAGGAATGCTCGCTTTGCGCGTTGGGGTAATGTTGCTTTTAATTCGTTCAATCCAGCTCATTGATAACCTTTCTGCCTGAACCTGGTCGTATGCCAGTTTTGCTGTAAGAGGCGAATAATGCCATTTTTGCCTCCAACAGACCATGAATGTTGCACATTAAAACATAACAGCCCGAAACTTTGGATAAAAAAGTGGTCGAATCGCCAGAGTGCTGTTACTTCGCTTGTTTTGCCGCCGCGCGCTTATGGCGAATAATTTCGATAATGCCAGGCAGGACGGAAAGCACAATAATCGCTACAATCAGTAACTTAAGGTTTTCCTGAACCACCGGCAGATCGCCAAACAGATAGCCCGCATAGGTAAACAGCAGGACCCACAGCAGCGCCCCCGCCACGTTGTACATCGCAAAGTGACGATAGGACATATGTCCCATTCCCGCCACAAAGGGTGCAAATGTACGCACAATAGGCACAAAACGCGCAAGGATAATGGTTTTACCGCCATGGCGTTCATAGAACGCATGGGTTTTATCCAGATAGCTGCGGCGGAAGATTTTCGAATCCGGATTGCTGAACAATCGTTCACCGAACACCCGCCCAATGGTGTAGTTGACCGCATCGCCGACAATGGCGGCAATAATCATCAGTATCACCATCAGATGCACATTCAGATCGTTGGTGGGCAGCGCAGAGAGCGCACCGGCCACGAACAGCAGCGAATCTCCCGGCAAAAACGGGGTAACCACCAGCCCGGTTTCGCAAAAGAGGATTAAAAACAGAATGGCATACACCCAAATGCCGTACTGAGCGACCAGTTCAGCCAGGTGAACATCAATATGCAGAATGAAATCAATCAGAAAACGTATTACGTCCATATTGTCTAAGCCTTAATAGCACCGTTGATTAGTCCGCTAAAAACAGCGGACCCATTGGCGGTTTTGGAAGATCGAACCGGTCCGGATAATCCACCGAAACCAGATACAGCCCTTCCGCTTTCGCCGTTGCTGCCGCAAGCGTTCTGTCCTTCGCTGCCAGCAGCTCAGCAATCCAGCTCTCCGGCTGGTGTCCGGCACCCACTTCCATCAGGCTGCCCACAATATTCCGCACCATATGATGTACAAAGGCATTCGCTTTGATATCCACCACCACATACGCGCCATAACGACTGACGTTTATGTGCATCACGTTACGCCACGGCGTGCGGGACTGGCACTGCACCGCACGGAACGACGTAAAGTCATTTTCGCCAATCAGACACTGCGCCGCGCGCTGCATACGTTGTGCATCGAGCGGTTCATAGAAATGCGTCACGCCCTGGCTGAGCACCGCCGGACGCAGACGCTGATTGTAGATGACATAGCGGTAACGACGCGCCGTGGCGCTGAAACGCGCATGAAAATCATCGGGCACATTTTTGACCCAACGCACCGCGATGTCTCCAGGCAGATTCGCATTCACGCCCAGGGTCCAGGCGGCATCTTTACGCACGGCGGTGGTTTCAAAATGAACCACCTGCCCCGTGCCGTGGACACCGGCGTCCGTCCGCCCTGCGCAGAGAACGTTAATCGGTTCGTTCGCCACCTGAGAAAGCGCTTTTTCCAGCTTTTCCTGCACGCTGCGCACTTCGTTCTGACGCTGCCAGCCATAGTATTTACTGCCATCGTACTCAATGCCGAGGGCAATTCTATGGACCGGCTTGTGTTCCACTTCTGACATCAGTACAGATACTCCTGCACCAGTTTCTCAGCGACTTTGACCGCCATCAGCGCACCGCCAAAACGGACGTTATCCGCCACCGACCAGAACTGAACCTGCTCCGGCATGCCGTAATCATTGCGCACGCAGCCGACTGAAAGATGCGCGCTTCCGGTTGCATCACCCACCTGCGTCGGGAATTCGCTCTCTTCAGAAAGGACGATGTCTTCACCGCGGCCAAACGCATCGCGCGCCTCTTCGGCCGCCAGCGGACGCAGCGCCTCAAAGCCCACCATCTGCGCATGGCCATAGAATACCGGTGACTGGATACAGCTGGCGGAGATCATCAGGCCGTCATCCTGGAGGATTTTGCGCACTTCATCGACGATACGACGCTCATCACGCACGCTTCCTTCACGATCCGGCAACAGTGGCAGCATGTTGAACGCCAGCTGGCGGCCAAAATAGTCGTCTTCGTCAATCGGAACACCGTTAAGCAGTTTCGCGCTCTGCCCGGCCAGCGCATCGACCGCTTTCTTGCCGTTAGCAGAGGCTGACAGCAGGCTGGTCACGTTGATACGCGACAGACCACCGTCGTCAATCAACGGCTTAAGCGCGGTCAGCAGTTGGCTGGTAAGGCTGTTCGGTACCGCAATAACGTTGCGGTTACGGTAGTCAGCCAGGACAAACGGGTTCACGTCCGGCACCACCAGTGGGACGTCTGGCTCCAGTGAGAACAGACCGCTCAGATCAATCACCAGGCAGCCCGCGTTAGTGGCGTCTTCAACGTAAGATGCGGTGGCTTCGGCACCTGCGGCGAAAAATGCCAGTTGCGCCTGCGTCCAGTCGAACTCAGCGGCGTCCTGGACCCTCACGGATTTACCGTTATAACGCAGATGTTCGCCCGCGCTGTCAGTACGCGCCAGCGCGTAAATATCGCCCACCGGGAACTGACGCTCAGCAAGGGTTTCGAGCAGGGCTTCGCCCACGGCGCCAGTGGCACCCAAAATGGCAATGTTCCAGCCTTCAGACATGGTGGTTTACTCCAGAAATAAAAAAGCGTCCCTGTCAGAGCATCCAACAGGGAGCATGAAGAAGACATTAACGCGCCGGGTGATGAACCGCGTTAAAACCCAGTGCGTGCAGCAGCGTCGCCGCTGAAGCATCATCGCAAATCACATACAGGGAAGACCATTCGCGACGCTCAACATAATTTTTGCGCAGCGCGTCAAATTCACCCGGGATCCCTGCCACCTTACGCAGCAGCGCGTCATCGCGGCGCACATCATACACCAAATGCACCAGCCTTTTCAGCGTTGGCTCATCAAGCGGGCCGTGGAGGGTAATACGCCCAAACTCGGGCGCGGGCAGCAAAGTATCCAGCGCAACCTGCTGCGGATGGCCGATAAAGGCGCTGTAGGCCTCAAAGACCTGAGTGGTACCCCGCGCTTTACCTTCAAGGGTATAGCCCGCGATATGCGCGGTGGCAACGTCTGATTTATTCAGCAGACTGACGTTCAGGTCTGGCTCAGGCTCCCAGACATCCAGCACCACGCTCAGATCCTGCCCCTCTTCCAGGCATTTCAGCAGCGCGGCGTTATCAACCACCGGACCACGGCAGGCGTTAATCAGAATAGTGCCAGGCTTGAGACGGCGGATCAGCGCCTCGTCCGCCAGGTGCAGAGAGGTATACGGCCCCGTTTTAAAGAGCGGCGTGTGGAAGGTGATAACGTCGCAGGCCTCGACCAGCTCGTCCAGCGTGCGGAAATCCCCTTTATCGCCATTATCCTTACGCGGCGGGTCACACAGCAGAGTGCGAATGCCTAAGGCTTCGAGGCGTTTTTGCAGGCGACCCCCGACGTTGCCCACGCCGACAATGCCGACGGTACGGTCTTTCAGCGCGAAGCCGTCGCGCTCTGCCAGCATCAGCAGTGAGGAGAAGACGTATTCCACCACGGCGATGGCGTTACAGCCGGGCGCGGCGGAAAAGCCAATGCCCGCCTGGTTGAGCCATGCGTCATCCACATGATCGGTGCCGGCCGTTGCCGTCCCGACAAACTTAATCGCTTTGCCGGCAAGCAACGCCTCATTTACTTTGGTTACCGAGCGCACCATCAGGGCGTCGGCATCCTCCAGCTCGTTTACCGGGATCGGGCGACCAGGAACAGCCTTAACATCGCCCAGGCGGCTGAACAGCTCACGGGCGTAAGGCATATTTTCATCAACGAGGATTTTCACGTCTGAGTACCTGTTTGAGAGGAAGAAAACCTGCCAAGTGTGCCATAATCTCGCCGCCGGGCATATATGTCTGCCCGGTTTAGGCAGAGTTTTGACTTTAAGGATTTTGACGATGCAGCCCATTTCAGGTTCGCCGCCTCGCCCTCCGGGTGAAGGCCCCGCAATGCCCAACGTCGCAGGCGAACAGCCGCTCTCAACGCAACAGCGCACCGTGCTGGAGCGTTTGATTACGCGTCTGATCGCGCTGACCTCACAGCAGAACGCTGAAGTGTGGGCAGGGGTTAAGCATGATTTAGGCGTCAGGAACGATGCGCCGCTGCAATCGCGCCATTTTCCGGCTGCCGAGCAGAACCTGAATCAGCGTATTACCGTTGCGCAGCAGAATCACGCCACCCGCCAGACGGTCTCACAGTTAACCGAACTGCTGGGCCAGGGCAATAACCGCCAGGCGGTGAGCGATTTTATCCGTCAACAGTTCGGTCAAACCGCGCTGAGTCAGCTCACGCCAGACCAGCTGAAAACGGTTCTTACGCTGCTGCAGAACAATCAGCTTTCCATTCCGCAACCGCAACAGCGCCCAGCCACCGAGCGCCCGTTGCAGCCAGCGGAACATAACACCCTGAAGCAGATGGTGGCCCGGCTTGCCGCTGCCACCGGTGAACCCACGAAGCTTATCTGGCAATCGATGCTGGAGTTATCGGGTGTCAAAACCGGCGAGCTGATCCCGGCTAAGCAGTTTACCAACCTGGTGACCTGGCTGCAGGCGCGCCAGACGCTCAGTACCCAGGCGACCCCGACGCTGCACACGCTGCAGGCGGCACTGAAACAGCCGCTTGAGCCGCGCGAGTTTGAAGCGCTTCGCGATTACGCCCAGCAAACCTGGCAGGCCACGCCGCAGACGGTGCTGACGACCGCGCAGGTTCAGGATTTACTTAATCAGGTATTCACGCGCCGCGCCGAGCGCGAAAGCGGCGTACCGGAAGCGCGCAATATCCAGCCCATTTTCAGCCCGCTGTTTGCCCCGGTGGTGGACACGTTTAAACATCTCTCTGCCCGCCCCGGGCTGATGTTTGTCGCGTTGATGATTGCGCTGGCGCTTTTCTGGCTCGTCGCGTAATCCCCGCCGGGTGGCGGTTTCGCCTTACCCGGCCTGCGATGGCACACATTGCAGGCCCGGTAAGCGCAGCGCCACCGGGCAAAACTTACTTCCGGCGAAATGCCAGGAGCGTCACCACAATCCCGACAACTGCCGAAATTGCCCCCGCCAGGAACACCGAAGGATAGCCAAACGACGTGGCTAACAGCCCCGCCAGCGGCCCGGTCACGCCATAGGAGATATCCTGAAACGCCGCGTAGCCGCCGAGCGCCGTGCCGCGTACCTGCGGCGCAACGCGTTTCACGACTTCAACGCCCAGCGCCGGGAAGATCAGCGAACAGCCGCAACCGGTTAACGCAGCACCCAGTAACGCAACGGACGCGGTGGGTGCCTGCCAGAGCAGCACCAGACCGACAGTCTCGATCACCAGCGACGCCACGGCGACCTTCACGCCGCCGAAGCGATCCGGCATCCAGCCAAACAGCACACGCATCAGGACAAACGCGCCGCCAAATGCAGTGAGGGTAAAGCCCGCCATCGCCCAGCCGCGGCTCATAAAGTACAGTGAAACAAACGTGCCGATCACGGCGAACCCTACGCCCTGCAGCGCCAGCCCAAGGCCCGGCTGCCAGATTTGCCCCACCACGCTCCACAGGGAGGGACGTTCACCTTTATGCGCCGGCACTTTGCGCACCGAACCGTTAAACGCCCAGGCTAACAGCGGCAGCGCCATTGTGGTGGCCGCCAGCGCGGCAAAACCAAACTGACTGTGGATCAGCAGGCCCAACGGTGCGCCTGCGGCAAGTGCGCCGTAAATGGCCATGCCATTCCAGGACATCACTTTACCCGAGCGCGCAGGGCCAACCAGCCCCATCCCCCAGGTCAGGGTGCCGGTCAGCAGCTGACTTTCGCCAAAGCCCAGAATCAAACGCCCGACGATCAGCAGCGCAAATTTGTACATCGGTTCCACCGGCAGAAGCGCCGCCAGTAGCCAGGCACCGCCCGCCAGGGCGCAGGCAAACATCCCCTGCAGCGCCGAGCGCTTTGCGCCATGCTGATCGGCCAGGCGTCCGGCGTAGCCACGAGTGAGTACTGTCGCTAAAAACTGAATACCCACGGCGATGCCGACCATGGTGTTGCCATAGCCCAGCTCCTGGTGAACAAACAGCGGGATTACCGGCAACGGCAGGCCAACGGTCATGTAGGTCAGGAATACCGCAAATGCGATACGAAACAGCGAGACGTTCGCTGAAGAGGATGTTTCTGTTTGGGTTGCTGCAGTCATGCTTTACTCCAGAATGAAGAGTAAGGCGGGGAAATGCCACGCCCCCTCTACCTGATTATCAGGATTAAGGTGCGTTGGTTGACGTTAAACGCTTACGCATTATCGTGAGGATAATGTTGAGATGTGGATTTTGCCTGCCAGTTCAACTGCTTGTCAATGCATAAAAAAAGGAGCCTGTAGGCTCCTTTTTACCGCTGCGTCAAACTCAGTCTTTCAGCTTACGCATTACCAGCGTGGCGTTAGTACCGCCGAAGCCGAAGCTGTTGGACATAACGGTTGTCAGCGTCGCATCGGTTGGCTTAGTCACGATGTTCAGGCCTTCAGCCTGCTCGTCCAGCGCTTCAACGTTAATGCTTGGCGCAATAAAGCCGTGCTCCAGCATCAGCAGGGAGTAGATGGCTTCCTGCACGCCTGCAGCACCCAGAGAGTGACCGGTCATGGCTTTGGTCGCAGAGATCACCGGGCTCTTATCAGCGAACACTTCACGGATTGCACCGAGCTCTTTCACGTCACCAACCGGGGTGGAGGTACCGTGGGAGTTCAGGTAGTCAATTGGCGTATCAACGCCGTGCATCGCCATCTTCATGCAGCGCACCGCGCCTTCACCGGATGGTGCAACCATGTCTGCGCCGTCGGACGTTGCGCCGTAGCCAACGATTTCAGCATAGATGTGGGCACCACGTGCCAGAGCGTGTTCCAGCTCCTCAACCACAACCATACCGCCGCCGCCTGCGATAACGAAACCGTCACGGTGCGCGTCGTAGGTACGAGACGCTTTTTCCGGGGTTTCGTTATATTTGGTGGACAGTGCGCCCATCGCGTCGAATTCGCAGGCCATTTCCCAGCCCAGCTCTTCGCCGCCGCCTGCAAACACGATGTCCTGTTTACCCAGCTGGATCTGCTCAACCGCGTTACCGATACAGTGTGCGGAGGTCGCACAGGCGGAGCTGATGGAGTAGTTCACGCCGTGGATTTTGAACGGCGTTGCGAGGCAGGCGGAAACCGCTGAGCCCATCGCTTTGGTCACAACGTAAGGACCCACCGCTTTCAGCCCACGTGGGCTACGCATGGCATCGGCACCGAACACCTGAGCTTTAGACGAACCGCCGGAGCCGGCGATCAGGCCAACACGCGGGTTGTTCTGGTAAACGTCTTCGCTCAGACCAGCATCAGCAATCGCTTCCTGCATGGACAGATAGGCGTAGATAGAGGCATCGTTCATGAAACGAACCACTTTACGGTCAATCAAACCGGTGGTGTCCAGTTTGACGTTACCCCATACGTGGCTACGCATTCCCGAATCTTTAAACTCTTCAGAGAAAGTGATCCCGGAGCGTCCTTCACGCAGAGATGCCAGGACTTCCTGCTGGTTATTACCGATGCTGGAAACGATGCCCAGGCCAGTAATCACTGCACGTTTCATTCAATACCTCTGTCAGTCGCACTATAATAAGTTTCGAGTCGCACAATAGCGTACACTTGTACGCCGAACAAGTCCGATCAGCCAATTTCTGCGGAAATTTGCACCAATGGACACACATCGTTAAGATCGTGCCACTGCCTGTCAGACGAGTAACTTACGTGAAACAAAACGCTATACAACCCGCCAACCTCGAATTTAACGCTGAGGGTACACCTGTTTCCCGAGATTTTGGTGACGTCTATTTTTCTAATGATAACGGACTTGAAGAAACCCGTTATGTTTTCCTCGAAGGAAATCATCTCAGCAGCCGTTTTCCGCGTCACCCGCGTAATCTTTTTGTGGTGGCAGAGAGCGGGTTTGGTACCGGGCTCAACTTCCTGACGCTCTGGCAGGCCTTTGATCGTTTCCGCGCCGCCCACCCAGAGGCTACGCTCCAAAGATTACATTTCATCAGTTTCGAAAAATTTCCGCTTACCGCAGGCGATCTTGCCCTGGCGCATCAGCACTGGCCGGAACTCGCGCCGTGGGCAGAACAGCTTCAGGCCCAGTGGCCACCGGCAATTGGCGGATGCCATCGTCTGCTGCTGGACGGTGGGCGCGTTACCCTCGACTTATGGCTGGGGGATATCAATACGCTCACCGATAGCCTCGATGACTCGATGAATCAGCAGGTAGACGCCTGGTTCCTGGACGGTTTTGCTCCAGCCAAAAACCCGGATATGTGGACGCCGCATCTGTTTTCCGCCATGGCACGGCTGGCCCGCCCCGGGGCAACGCTTGCCACCTTCACCTCCGCCGGTTTTGTCCGCCGTGGTTTGCAGGAAGCGGGTTTTACCATGCGCAAAACCAAAGGGTTTGGCCGCAAGCGCGACATGCTGGTCGGCGAGATGGAACACACACTGACGTTTCCCGCACAGACGCCGTGGTTTGCCCGCAGCCCCAGCGCATCGCGCGAAGCCGCCATCATCGGCGGCGGCATTGCCAGCGCCCTGCTTTCGCTCGCGTTGCTCCATCGCGGCTGGCAGGTGACGCTCTACTGCGCTGACAGCGCGCCCGCGGCAGGGGCATCCGGCAACCGTCAGGGCGCGCTCTATCCCCTGCTGAGTTCCCACGATCCGGCGCTGTTCCGATTTTTCCCGGCGGCGTTCACCTTTGCCCGTCGCCTGTATGACCTGCTTCCCGTGGCGTTCGACCACGACTGGTGCGGCGTCACGCAGCTCGGCTGGGATGAAAAGAGCCAGCAAAAAATCACGCAAATGCTGTCGCTGGGCCTGCCGGATGCGATCGCCCACGCGATAGACGCGCAGCGCATTGCCGACGAAGCGGGCGTTGAGACAGGCTGTGACGGTATCCACTACCCGTCCGGGGGCTGGCTGTGCCCTGCCGAACTGACCGCAGCGGCGCTGTCCCTCGCGCAGTCACGCGGCCTGACGGTGCATTACGGCCATAAGGTTGAGTCGCTCAGCCGGAATACGCACTGGGAAGTGCGTTTTGACGATGGCAAGCAGGCGCAGCATGCCAGCGTAGTGCTGGCTAACGGCCATCACATCAGCCAGTTTGTGCAGACGGAAACGCTGCCGGTCTATCCGGTCGGGGGACAGGTGAGCCACATCCCTGCGACGGCGGAGCTGGCTAAACTGCGTCACGTGCTCTGTTACGACGGCTATCTGACCCCACAAAACCCGTCTAACGGGCAGCACTGTATCGGGGCCAGCTATCATCGCGGTCAAACCGACATGCACTACAGCGAAGAGGATCAGCAGCAAAATCGTCAGCGGCTGATCGACTGCTTCCCACAGGCAACGTGGGCAAAAGAGGTTGACGTCAGCGCGGGTGATGCACGCTGCGGCGTACGCTGCGCGACGCGCGATCACCTGCCGATGGCCGGGAACGTGCCGGACTATGACGCAACGCTTGAGGTTTATCAGGAACTTGCGGACAACCGCGATTCGGCGGCACGCGCGCCGGTGTATCCGGAACTCTTCATGCTGGGCGGGCTGGGGTCGCGGGGATTATGTTCTGCCCCGCTGCTGGCTGAAGTGCTGGCTGCGCAAATGAGCGATGAGCCACTGCCGCTGGACAGGACAACGCTGGCAGGGCTGAACCCGAACCGGTTATGGGTGCGCAAACTGCTGAAGGGGAAAATGGTCAAATCGTAGGCCCGGTAAGCGCAGCGCCACCGGGCATCAGGCAGAAGAGCCGTTTTCACGCCGGGCGGCGCATATGCTTGCCCGGCCTGCCTATCCGAACGCTAACTTATGATGTCAGGCTGGCTTTCTGAAACAAATTGTCCCACATGCCTAATACCAGAGACTGATCGCGTGGGGAGAGTTCCCCGGCCTGAATCGCTTTCTCCAGGCTGCGGGTGACTTCATCATGCACCGCCTCGGCGGAGTGATCGTCCCCAGCTTCCAGCTCGGCAACGGCCAGCGTCAGGTGACCACGCAGATAACCGCTGGCGAACAGCTCATCATCGCTGGCGTGTTCCACCATGTCATCAATTAACGCCAGAATGCGTGATTCAAATTCTGCGATCATCTTCTTTCCTCTGTTAAATATCTTCCGGCCACGGGAAGCAGTCCGCCGTGATCTCCGGCGTGTGGTAATAATTCTGTAAGGCCTTGATAAAGCGCGCCGGACGTTCCGGAATGCCGTTTTCAAGGTAGTCCATCACCTGCGCGTGAACGCGGCGCTGGAACACAATACGGTCTGGTTCGAAGTCACCTTCGAGGTTGTCACAGCTGACGTTAAACGGGTAGCCTGCCGCGACGCAAAACAGCCAGTCGAACGCCTGGGGTTTGACTTCCACATCTTCAAACTTGCCCTGCGTTGCGGCGTCGCGCCCGTCCGGGCAGTACCAGTAACCAAAGTCCACCAGCTCGCGGCGCGCTTTTCCTGCAATGCACCAGTGGGAAATTTCATGCAATCCGCTGGCATAAAAGCCGTGCGCGAACACAATCCGGTTATACGGAACCTCAGCATCAGCAGGAAGATAGATCGGTTCGTCGTCGCCTTTAATCAGACGGGTATTAAAATCTTCAGCAAAGCAGCCATCGAAAATCTCGATCAGCTGTTCGTAATTATGCGTACTGTTCATTAGTTCATCCCCAACCAGTGGAGGATCTCCTGTCCGTGGCTGTCATAAAGAAGTTTGGCGCTCATCACCGCAGATACAATCACGATCATCGGACGAATGAGCTTCTGCCCTTTGCTTAATACCAGACGCGAGCCTGCGCGCGCGCCTAAAAACTGCCCTACCATCATCACAAACCCGGTCGCCCAAATCACCTTGCCGCCGATGATAAACAGCAGCAGGCCGCCGACGTTAGAGGTGGCGTTTAAAACCTTTGCATGCGCTGTGGATTTTGCCAGGTTAAAGCCCGCGAGCGTAACAAATGCCAGCGCGTAAAAAGAGCCGGCCCCCGGACCGAAGAAACCGTCATAAAACCCTACGCAGCCGCCGGCAATCAGCGCAAACGGCAGGCCATGCAGCCGACGCTGGCGGTCTTCTTCGCCTAATTTTGGCATCAGCAAAAAATAGAGGCCAATGCAGATAACCAGAATCGGCAGGATCTGGCGCAAGATGTCAGACTGAACGTGCTGCACCAGCAGTGCACCTGCGGTTGAGCCAATAAAGGTCATCGCAATATTGAGCTTTTGATCCGCAAGATTGACCACTTTGCGGCGAATAAAATAGAGCGAGGCGGAGAGCGACCCGCCGCAGGCCTGCAGTTTATTGGTCGCCAGCGCCTGCGCCGGACTCATTCCCGCCGCCAGCAGCGCGGGCACCGTTAATAATCCACCGCCACCCGCCAGGGCATCGATAAAACCGGCCAGCATCGCCACAAAAAAGAGCACCGCCAGGAGCAGCGGTGACACCATAAACAGATCGACGAAGTTATCCATTAAAGTACATGCTCATCCAGTAGCGCCTGGCAGGAAGGCGGCAGCGGAGGCGGTGTCTTCTTCTCAGGCTTAGAGGTTCCAGGCTTGGCTGGTTCGAACCAGCTTTGCAGTTCGTAACCACAGCCATCGCCAGGCGGCGGCAGCGGCTGATCTTCACATTCCAGGCTGTTCGCCGGGCAGCGCAGACGAACGTGCATATGCGCACGATGCTGGAACCACGGGCGCACTTTGCGCAGCCAGTCGCGATCCGTCCCCGCATCCAGGCAGAGCTGCTGCTTGATGGCCGGGTTCACAAAAATTCGCGTCACGTCGTTATCTTCCGCCGCCAGCTTGATCATGCTGGAGACGTCGCGCGTCCAGAGCGAGGGCACCACGCTTTTGCCGTCGCGCGCGACCAGATCCAGCGCCTGCGGCTTCAGCAGTTGCGCCGAACTCCAGCGCGTTTTTGGCAGCTGCAGGAAGATATCAACGTCCAGTCCGGTCTGGTGGCTGGCGTGCCCGCCGTTGAAGCGGCCCCCGGCAGGCATGCCCATATCGCCAATCAGCATCGTCCCCAGCCCCAGATTATGCACCTGATTCCCCAGACGCTGGATAAACAGCACCAGATCCGGGTGACCAAAATAGCGGCGCTGATCGGTACGCATCACCTGATACGTATCGGATTGCAAGGGCAGTTCCTGCGCCCCCACGATACAGCCGTTGGAGAACGCCCCAATCGACTGCGCGCTTCCCGCCACCGGATGGGTGATTTTTTGCCACGGCGTGGCGGCCAGACTGGCTCCGCTGGCGAGCAGCGCCAGCAGAGCAACAACGGTTTTTTTCATGTTTACCAGCGTGGTAGTGTGGTCGTCACATCCGCATTCTGCGCGCGCTGGCGCAGGAAGTGATCCATCAGCACGATCGCCAGCATCGCTTCGGCGATCGGCACGGCGCGGATCCCCACGCAAGGATCGTGACGTCCTTTGGTGATCATCTCAACTTCTTCGCCAGAGCGGTTAATCGTATGGCCTGGCACCGTAATGCTCGAGGTTGGCTTCAGCGCAATGTTGGCGACAATCTGCTGGCCGCTGCTGATCCCGCCGAGGATGCCCCCCGCGTGGTTGCTCTGAAAGCCCTGTGCGGTGATTTCGTCGCGATTCTGGCTGCCGCGCAGCTGAACCACATCAAAACCGTCGCCGATTTCCACGCCTTTCACGGCGTTAATGCTCATCAGCGCGTGGGCGATGTCAGCGTCCAGGCGGTCAAATACCGGCTCGCCCCAGCCTGGCGGCACGCCGTCGGCTACGACGGTAACTTTCGCCCCAATGGAGTCGCCCTCTTTTTTCAGGCCGCGCATCAGCTCGTCCAACGCGTCCAGCTTATCGGCATCGGCGCAGAAGAACGGGTTTTGCTCAACCAGCGCCCAGTCATTGATAGCCAGCGGAATGTCACCCATCTGGGTCAGACAGCCGCGGATCACGATGCCAAATTTCTGCTGCAGGTATTTTTTGGCGATAGCCCCTGCCGCGACGCGCATCGCGGTTTCACGTGCCGAAGAGCGTCCGCCGCCGCGATAGTCGCGAAAGCCATATTTTTGCTCGTAGGTATAGTCAGCGTGACCCGGACGGAAGACGTCCTTGATGGCGCCGTAGTCCTGGGAGCGCTGATCGGTATTTTCAATCAGCAGGCCAATGCTGGTGCCGGTGGTGCGGCCTTCGAAAACGCCGGAGAGGATTTTGACGCTATCAGGCTCGCGACGCTGCGTGGTGTAGCGAGAGGTTCCCGGACGACGGCGGTCAAGGTCGTGCTGTAAATCGGCTTCGGTCAGCTCAATGCCGGGCGGAACGCCGTCAACAATGCAGCCAAGTGCCAGCCCGTGTGACTCACCAAAGGTCGTCACGCGGAATAATTGTCCAATACTGTTTCCTGCCATCACGGCTCCGATGTCGTTATTTGTGTGTGAGCGTTGTGAAACGGGCCGAAGCCCGCTGGATTAATCTTTGTAAATGCTGAAGTATTCGCGCGCGTCGAGAAGCTGCGCTTTGGTCAGCATAAAGACGCCGTCACCGCCGTTATCGAACTCAAGCCAGGTGAACGGCACATCCGGGTACTGCTCTATCAGATGTACCATGCTGTTGCCCACTTCACAAATCAGAACGCCGTCGTCGGTCAGGTAATCCGGCGCGCAGGCCAGAATGCGACGCGTCAGTTTCAGGCCGTCAGAACCTGACGCCAGGCCGAGTTCCGGCTCGTGGCGATATTCGTTTGGCAGATCGGACATGTCTTCCGCATCCACGTAAGGGGGATTGGTGACGATAAGATCGTACTGCAGGGTTGGCAGGTCGCGGAACAGGTCAGAGCGGATTGGCGTGACGTGATGGATCAGACCGTGCTCTTCAATGTTGTGCTCGGTCACGGCCAGCGCGTCGGTGGAGATATCGACAGCGTCTACTTCCGCCTCCGGGAAGGCATAGGCGCAGGCGATTGCGATGCAGCCGCTGCCGGTACACATATCCAGAATGTGCTGCGGCTGATGTTGGATCAGCCCTTCAAAGTGGTTGCTGATCAGCTCGCCAATCGGGGAGCGCGGCACCAGCACGCGCTCATCGACAAAGAACTCGTGACCACAGAACCAGGCTTTATTGGTCAGGTAGGCAACCGGAATACGCTCGTTCACGCGGCGGATCACGCGCTCAACGATGCGGTGCTTTTCGCTGGAGGTCAGGCGTGCGGTACGCATGTCTTCAGGAATATCCAGCGGCAGGTAGAGAGACGGCAGCACTAGCTGAACTGCCTCATCCCACGGGTTATCGGTGCCGTGACCGTACCAGATATTGGCGGCGCTGAAGCGGCTAACCGACCAGCGCAACATGTCCTGTATGGTATGCAGCTCGTTTACTGCTTCATCGACAAAAATTTTATCCACTCTTTCCTCCAGGGCATGCTCGCATAATTTTCGGCGGCTAGTTTGCCATGAAGACGGCGATAAATCAGCAATGACGCGTACCGCTTGAGGTTAAAAAATGCGTTTAGTCAGGTACACTGTGGGAAATCAGAGATGAGACGGACCAATGAAAAAGAAAACATCGCTTAGCGAGGAGGATCAGACGCTCTTCCGGCAGCTTATGACCGGGACGCGTCAAATCAGACAGGACACCATTGTCCATCGCCCTCTGCGCAAAAAAGTCACTGAAGTTCCGGTCAAACGTCTTCTCCAGGAGCAGGCGGATAACAGCCACTATTTTTCAGACGAATTTCAGCCGCTGCTGAACACACAGGGCGCGGTGAAGTACGTGCGTGAAGACGTCAGCCACTTTGAGCTGAAAAAGTTACGTCGCGGGGATTATTCGCCGGAGCTGTTTCTGGATTTACATGGCTTAACGCAGATGCAGGCGAAGCAGGAACTCGGGGCGTTGATCGCCGCCTGCCGCCGGGAACACGTTTTCTGCGCATGCGTGATGCATGGACACGGGAAACATATCCTAAAGCAACAAACGCCGCTTTGGCTGGCTCAACATCCACACGTAATGGCTTTTCACCAGGCACCGAAAGAGTATGGCGGAGATGCAGCATTACTGGTGTTGATTGAAGTAGAGGAGTGGCAGCCACCGGAGCTGCCCTGACGGTCAGGCGGGCGTCGTATGCTGCGCCCCGCCTCATCGCACGTCACATCAGATAGCTTTTGCCATCTTCAGATTGCATGGACTCATTTGCCAGTTAAACACCCCTTTGCCCGTTTCGTCGAGAGTGACGTTGGCAATAGCGGAGGTCGTGAACATTGGCGGCGTTTCGCCCGGGCACAACTCAGAGACCAGGTAGCCGACCAGCGGCAGGTGGGAGATCACCAGCGCGGACGCGACACCTTCGTTGCACAGCGCCTGAAGGTAGGCACTGACCAGCCCAACATCGCCGCACGGGGTAAGCTCGGGCAACACATCCACCTCAGACGGCAGGTTTATACACTCCCCCACCACCCCCAGCGTCTGTTCTGCGCGCAGGAACGGACTTACCAGAACGCGTTCGATGTCCACTTTTTGACCTTTAAGCCAGGTAGCCATCTGACGAGATTCGTCGCAGCCACAGAGGGTCAAAGGACGTACTGAGTCACTGGCGGCATCGAGTGCCGCGTCGCCGTGACGCATGATAAAAACTTGCATATTGCACCGCTTTTGTTAACCAGGATCACCAGCGTTAACTACCTGCGCTAACATCTTTGAGGTAGAAAACCCGATGGCCGGGCATTGTGCCTGATCCATTCGGTGAATGAAACGCCGTTTTTTACCTCATTGGCGTAAGTATAGTCAATCTCTGTTTACAACTTCGCCAGAACAGGTTCATTCACCACAGGATTTACCCTTCTTTGACCTCAGCTTACGAGGACAGTTTCTCTTGCAGGCCAAAATGTCTGGCCTCGCTCCGCCATCTGCAATAATTCGTCACACGGTGTAAAGCGCGGACCATACTGCGAGGCAAGACGTTGCAGAATTGCAACTACTTCACCCGCACCGAGGGTATCCATGTACCGGAACGGGCCGCCAAGGAAGGGCGGGAAACCTATACCAAATACGGCACCGATGTCGCCATCGCGTGCGCTTTTGACAACCTGCTCACCGAAGCAGCGCGCCGCCTCGTTAAGCATCATCATGACGCAGCGTTCAGCACACTGAGCCGCCGACAGTCTTCCCTGCCCTGTGGTCGTAATGAGCCCATAAACTGAAGGGTCGACCTGTTTCTTGCTTTTACGCCCTTTTGCAGCGTAAAGATAGAAACCGCGTTCATTTTTTCTGCCTTTGCGATCGTCCTTCAAAATTGCAGAAACAATGTTTGCAGGCGGGCTAAACCGATCGCCGTAAGCGGCTTCCAGTACAGGTATAATTTTAGTGCCGGTGTCGATTCCTACCTCATCCAAAAGTTGGATTGGGCCAACGGGGAAGCCAAAGGTGACCAGCGCCTCGTCGACGTGTTCGATCTTTTCGCCCTCCGTCAGCAGCCGCATCGCTTCATTGATATACGGTGCCAGGATACGGTTGACGTAGAAGCCGGCTTTATCCGCTACCACAATGGGCGTTTTACCCTGCTTTTTCGCCAGCTTCACCACCGTAGCGACCGTTTGCGGGCAGGTGTTGGCGTGCGGGATGACTTCCACCAGCGGCATTTTTTCGACAGGGCTAAAGAAGTGCAGCCCAATCACCTGCTCAGGACGTACGGCGTTGGCCGCAATCTCCCCAATCGGGATGGATGAGGTGTTCGACGCAAAAATGGTGTGCGGCGCACAGTGCGCCTCGACATCCGCAACCATTTGCTGTTTGAGCGCCAGGTCTTCAAACACGGCCTCAATCACCAGATCGCGATGCCTGAAGCCGCTGTAGTCCGTGGTGCCCGTAATCATCGCCAGGGTTTTATCCCGCTCGCTCGCCTTGATATGGCGGCGTTTGACCTTGCGATCAAGGTTCTGCCAGCTGTACTGCAGCGCGTGATTTATCCCCTTCGCATTGATGTCTTTGATACGTACGGGCAATTTGCCTTTACTGGCGGTGACAAACGCAATGCCGCCCCCCATCAGCCCGCCCCCCAGCACGCCAACCGCCTGCAGCGGCGCGGGTGCAGCATCGCTGCCGGGATCTTTTTTTACCTCCGTGCTGGCAAAGAAAATATTGCGCAGCGCCTGAGATTGCGGCGTCATCGCCAGCTCGCCAAAGGCTTTTGCTTCGGCAGCATAACCGCTGCTGGCACCTTGCGATAACCCGGTTTCAATCACTTCCAGGATCCGTTTCGCCGCCGGATAGTTACCTCGTGTTTTTTGCTCGGTTTTCTTGCCTGCCAGTTTGAACAGCACCGCACGCCCCAGCGGCCCGGCCAGAATGCGCTCGCGCACCGGCAGGGGACGTTTTGCCTGTCGTCCTTTTAGCGCGCGTTCAACGGCGGCGTCGAGCAAAATTGCCTGCGGGACCACCTCATCCACCAGGCCGGCTTTCAGCGCCTGGCGGGCACGAAGCTGTTTCCCGGTGAGGATCATCTCCAGCGCGGTGCTTACCCCTACCAGACGCGGCAGGCGCTGCGTTCCGCCGGAGCCGGGTAGCAGCCCAAGTTGCACTTCAGGCAGGCCCAGCACGGTTTTCGCATCGTCGGTACAGATGCGGCTATGACAGGCTAACGCCAACTCCAGCCCGCCGCCCAGGCACGCGCCGTGGATCGCCGCAATGACGGGGATCGGCAGCGCATGAATTTCTGCCATCACCTGCTGCCCCTGACGCGCCAGCGCTTCGGCTTCCTGAGTGCTTTGCGCGCGGGCAATCATGTTGATATCCGCTCCAGCGATAAAATTATCCGGCTTGGCGGAGATAAAAACCAGGCCGCGCAGGGCTTTGTTCTCGCGAACGTGCTTTAGCATCTCGCGCACCTGCACGCCAAACTCTGCCTTCAGGGTATTCATCTTTTCATCAGGCACATCGATGGTGATGACGGCGACGTTATCGAGGCGTACAACCAGATTAAATGCAGATGTCGTGTCCATTATTCCGCCTCCAGAACCATTGCCGCACCCAGGCCGCCCGCCGCGCAGGCGGTCACCAGACCAAAACCACCGCCACGGCGGCGTAGCTCATGTAACGTTTGCGTGATCATTCGCGCGCCCGTCGCCGCAAACGGATGACCGTAGGCGATGGAGCCGCCGAGAACGTTAAACTTGCTCTGATCCACCTCGCCGGTCGCATGCGTGCGGCCAAGCACATCGCGGGCAAAACGTTCGCTTGCCAGCAACTGGAGATTTGCCAGGGTTTGGGCTGCAAAGGCTTCGTGCATATCGATCAGGGTTAAATCAGAGAGCGACAGCCCGGCGCGTTCCAGCGCCAGGGGCGTTGACCAAGCGGGGCCTAGCAGCATGTCCTGCCAGACATCGATGGCCGTGAACGCGTAGCTGCGTAAATATCCCAACGGGGTGAGTCCCAGCTCTTTGGCGCGGGACTCGGTCATCAGGATCACCGCCGCAGCACCGTCAGTTAGCGGCGTACTGTTGGCGGCCGTGACGGTGCCGTGCTTGCGATCAAACGCCGGGCGTAATTTTGCGTAATCCGCCAGCGTCGAGGCTCCACGGATGTTGTTATCTTCCACGAGCGGCTCGCGGTAAGGTGGCGTATAGGCCGCCATGACCTCATCAGCCAGCTTGCCTTCTGCCCAGGCTTTTGCGGCGAGCTGGTGCGAGCGGTGCGCCAGCGCATCCTGTTGCTCACGCGTGATGCCGTAGGTTTTCGCCATCTGTTCGGCAGTGTCGCCCATGCGCAGCCCGGTGGAATACTCCGCTACGGCGGGGGGAACCGGCATGAGATCGCGTAACCGTAAACGCGAGAAAAGTTTGAGTTTCTGTCCGGCAGTGCGCGCCTTATTGGCATCTACCAGGATCCGCGCCAGCTTTTTACTCACGCCAATCGGCAGGACTGAAGATGAATCCGCGCCGCCGGCAATTCCGGCTCGAATGGTGCCCGCCATCAGGCTTTCCGCGACGTTGGCGACCGCCTGGAAGCTGGTCGCACAGGCGCGGCTGACGCTGTAGGCATCGGTGTGCACGTTCATGCCCGTTCCAAGAACGATTTCGCGCGCGATATTGGGCGCTTCCGGCATCTGAACGACCTGGCCGAAAACCAACTGTTCAATCACCTCGGGGGGTATTTCGCTGCGAGCCAGCATTTCACCCACTACCATTTTCCCCAGATCGACTGCCGGTACTCCGTGAAATGCGGTTGCCTGACGCGCAAACGGCGTGCGTAACCCGCTGACAATGGCGATGCGGTCACCGTGTCGGGTGATAAGCGGTAATGCCTGACTCATAACACTCCCCTGTAAAATTTTTATGCTGACTCGCAAAGTGGTCTGACCTGATAACAGTCTTAACCATTTTTTTACATTGAGCCAATCGGGGAAACGAAAAAGTGCGAGCTAATACACAGAGAAGAAAAAGAAAATGCCCCTGCTGAGCAGAGGCATTGTTGCGGTTTTTGCCCTCTCAGGTAAAAGAAGGCCGCAGACCGGTGGAATTAACGCAGACCCAGCTGGAAAATCAGGGTTTCGGCTTCGCAGGCGAAAACAAAATCGATGTCCAGCTGCACGCCGCCATCCACTTCAGTAAAGGTGGACGTGATTTCGCACGGATCGGATTCCACCTCGCGCGCACGCTGGCTCAGCGCGGCCAGGGTTTCTTCCGCTTCGGCACGGTTGCTGAACACACGGCTGTAAGACGCGGTGCAATCGGTGTTGTCCATAATGGTTCCAACATCCATACAGCAGCAAACCGGGGTTTCATCAGCACTGCATTTACTCATAGCTCAATTTCCTCTGTATTCGCGTAAGACGCGAGATAAACACGTTGAGGATATTTTACGCCCCGGCGCAGCCTCTCTCCAGCCGTTAATGAGGCAAAATGAGATAAGTGACCGATATCACACTAAAAAATGATCTAAAACAAAAATCCCCTTTTCGGACGACGCCCTATGGTCACATTTTTGCCAACCAGATCTCGTTTCTAGAAACATGTTTGAAAATATTAATAAACATACTTGCAACATTCCAGCTGGTCAGACCTATACTCTCGCCACTGGTCTGATTTGTCTGCGGTACCTCAGACCCTACACTTCGCGCTCCTGTTACGGTATGTAACAAATATTGAATAAAAATAACTCAATGAGGTTATGGTCATGAGCCAGAAAACCCTGTTTAAAAAGACTGCGTTAGCAGTTGCAGTGGCAATCGTCTCAACGTCCGCCTGGTCAGCGGGCTTCCAGTTAAACGAATTTTCTTCCTCTGGCCTTGGCCGTGCGTATTCCGGGGAAGGTGCAATTGCCGATGACGCAGGCAATGCCAGCCGCAACCCGGCGCTGATCATGATGTTTGATCGCCCAATGTTCTCCGCAGGCGCTATTTTTGTCGATCCGGGTGTGGATATCACCGGGACCTCGCCTACGGGCGCCAGCCTGAACTCTGATAACATCGCGCCTACCGCATGGGTACCTAACCTGCACTTCGTCGCGCCTATCAACGATCAGTTCGGCTGGGGTGCATCCGTCACCTCAAACTACGGTTTAGCGACCGAGTTTAATAACAACTACGCGGCCGGTGCTTACGGTGGTAAAACCGACCTCGAAACGCTCAACCTGAACCTGAGCGGTGCATACCGTCTGAACAATCACTGGAGCTTCGGCGTTGGCTTTGATGCGGTATACGCCAGAGCGAAAATCGAACGTTACGCGGGTGACCTCGGTCAGATCGTAGCGGGCTCAGGCGTTCTGCCGCCCATCCCTGGCCTTGCGCAGCAGGTTGCGGGACTGCCTGCAGATACCCAGATTGCGCACCTGAAGGGTGATGAGTGGGGCTTTGGCTGGAACGCCGGTATCCTGTACGAAATCGACAAGGATAACCGTTACGGCTTTACCTACCGCTCTGAAGTGAAAATTGACTTTGATGGCGACTACAAGAGCAGCCTGCCTTCCGCTTATAACCAGATCCTCGGCAGCTTCGGTCTGCCAATGGGCACCGATGGCCGCACCACGGGCGGTTCTCTGAGCCTGCATTTACCTGAAATGTGGGAACTGTCGGGTTATAACAAAGTGGCACCGCAGTGGGCCGTTCACTATAGCCTGACCTACACCAGCTGGAGCCAGTTCCAGGAACTTAAGGCCACCAACAGCAACGGCGATACCCTCTTCTATAAAGATGAAAGCTTCCGTGACGCGTACCGTATCGCGCTGGGGACGACCTACTATATGGATGACAACTGGACATTCCGTACCGGTATTGCCTTCGATGACAGCCCGGTACCAGCGGATAAGCGCTCTATCTCCATCCCGGATCAGGACCGCTTCTGGCTGAGCGCCGGTGCGACCTATGCCTTTAACAAAGATGCCTCTATCGATGCGGGCGTCTCTTATATGCACGGTCAGAAAGTGTCGTTCCAGGAAGGCCCGTATGAGTTCTCTTCTGAAGGTAAAGCCTGGCTGTACGGCATGAACTTCAACTACGCGTTCTAATCGCGCGCAGATCAAAAAAAGGTGAGCATTGCTCACCTTTTTTATTTATTCCGAGTCGATATCTTTTAGCTCGTTCTCGATGGCTTTCGCGTTTGGATTGTCTTCCGGCTTCAGCTTGCCGCCATTGGCAATAAAGTCGTGATTCTGGAAGTAGGCCTCACGCACCATAATGTACGGGTCTGAGGACTGACGGAGCAATCCGTCTGAATCCAGCAGCTGCGCACGCGTTTCGACGCCTTCAATCGTCCATTTACCAATCGACAGCGGCCAGGTCAGCCACGACAGCACCGGATAAAGCGTATCCACCATATCGCCGCCATCATCACGCACGGTGAAGCTGCCATAGAATGGCAGATGGACATACGGGCCGTACCCTACGCCATAGTGACCCAGCGTGCTACCGAAGCGGTGCGGCTGTTCACGCTGCAGCTTCTGGTTAGCCATGCCTGCCACATCAATGAAGCCGCCCATCCCCAGCAGGGTGTTCAGGAAGAAACGGGTGAAATGCACCATCCCCTGATACGGATCCCCTTGCAGGAAGTAGTTCGCCATCACCGCGGGTTCTTCCAGGTTGCTGGTGAAGTTACTGAGCCCGTTACGCGCAGGTTGGGGAACATAATCGCGCCATGCTACCGCTACAGGGCGAACCACGTACGGGTCCAGCACGTTGTAGTTGAAGTTATACATTGAGCGGTTAAATCCTTCGAAAGGATCGGAGCGTCCCGTTTGCTCGCCAGAGCTGGCGCAGCCCACAAGCATCGTTGCGCCCAGCGCAAGCGCCGACAGCCGAAGTTTCATAAATTTCTCCCTGTTCAATATGGCTATCGTTGATTGCCATCCGTAACGGAGCAGGTGGCGCTCCGCATGAAAACGTGCAAATGATTGTAACAGCACGTTTCCCGATGTCTACGAGCACACGTACGGGCAGGCGTTAGCGTGACTCTGATCTCAGCATAGCCTGTCTTTCACAATTCGTTTCGCTGGCAATTTTATCCTGTCTTTACAGGAGGAGTATCACCTTTGTTGTCATTTCCGGCAATTTAAGAGCATCCCCACGGGGTTTTTGTTAAATGCCGCTACGCTTAAAAGAAAAGGTTTTCCTCAAGGAGCGGTTATGAAAGACATTGGTGAAGAAAAAATAGGCGAAAGTCATGAGGAGCATGAGATTGAAAGTGAGGAAAAAGATCGCGGTGAGGAAATAGAGATTGACGAGGACCGCCTTCCCTCGCGCGCGATGGCGATCCACGAGCATATTCGTCAGGACGGCGAAAAAGAGATGGAGCGCGACGCCATGGCGCTGCTCTGGTCAGCCATCGCAGCCGGTCTGTCGATGGGGGCTTCTCTGCTGGCTAAAGGGATTTTCCACGTTCAGCTCGAGGGCGTGCCCGGCGGATTTTTAGTCGAAAACCTCGGTTATACCTTCGGTTTTGTCATCGTGATTATGGCGCGTCAGCAGCTGTTTACCGAGAACACCGTCACCGCCGTTTTACCGGTGATGCAAAATCCTACCCTGAGTAATTTCGGCTTACTGATGCGCCTGTGGAGCGTGGTGTTGCTGGGTAATATCATCGGCACCGGCATCGCCGCCTGGGCATTCGAATATATGCCCATTTTCGATAAACCCACGCGCGACGCCTTCGTCAAAATCGGCATGGACGTCATGAAAAACACGCCGTTAGAGATGTTCTCGAACGCCATCATTTCCGGGTGGATCGTGGCGACCATGGTCTGGATGTTCCCATCAGCAGGCAGCGCTAAAATTGTGGTAATCATTCTGATGACATGGCTTATCGCGCTGGCGGACACCACGCATATCGTGGTCGGTACCGTGGAAATCCTTTATCTGGTGTTCAATGGCACCCTGCACTGGACCGAGTTCTTCTGGCCGTTTGCGCTCCCTACCCTTGCCGGAAACATCTGTGGCGGCACCTTTATCTTTGCCCTGCTGAGCCATGCGCAGATCCGTAACGACATGTCCAACAAACGCAAAGCTGAGCGCAAGGCGCAGGAAAATAAGGACAAATCGGCAAAAAAACCGGCCTGAGTGGCGACTCTTTAAGCAGTCAGGCGGCAATGCGCTTAACGCAAAGTGTAAATAACGTTATACTCGTGCCGCCTCGTCCCCTTAGTTAAATGGATATAACGAGCCCCTCCTAAGGGCTAGTTGCAGGTTCGATTCCTGCAGGGGACACTTCCGATTAACCTCCACTTATCACCGCCTGGTACACAGGAATGCGTCGCGTTGTGCCGGTGAGCGTATCGAAAACGTCCCTTTCTGATGTGACTATCCTCATCCCTGCTTTCCTTAGTCTCTGAATGTCAGCGGCAATCCGCTGAATGCCGAACCAGAAAAGCCCGTCCAGTGCGGTGACTTCAAGCCCGCTCTCCAGCGCCAGCTTAAGCCGTTCACGCGGCAGTTTGACCTGCTGAGCAATATGCCGGTAGGCCGCTTCCGTGCTGCCCGTTGCGTCGATTCGTCGGATGCGGGTGGTCAGGTGATACTGAAATTCATCGGGTAGGGTGGCGAGATCGCTTTTGATGCTCCAGACGCAGCCGAATCGTTTGCCGTTGAAGGTGACGTTCTTCTGATTCACCTGCAGTTCATTTCGCACGGCGGCAATCAGCTGCGGCGTGCGGATAAGCAGCAGGCGAAAAGGAAGCTCAAAGCTGGTGACATAATCGACATTCAGGAGGGCAAAACGTAATCGCTCTTCTGCGCCCAGCCTGTTCGCCTGACACTCGTTAAGGACATCTGACCATTGTTGTTTCAGGCGAGGCGGTTCATTCGCTTCTGAAAAGCTGTATTTTTCGATTTGATAGTCGATGCGCACGCTCACCTTTCGCCCCTGCTGGTCAAATTTTTTGCGGATAATCCTGACTTTATCAGCACCCGTTAGCGATCGGAAGATGCGTCAGATAGTTAAAAATCAGATTCTGTAATAGAAAATAACGCGCTAAAATGGTTTCCGTTTGTGATTAAAAGCCAGCGAAATCAATCGGCTCACGAAGCGCCGCTTTTTTAATCAAAAACGTTTCATAGCACATAGCGTATAACGGTGCTACATTATGCCGCCCACCCAACGTCAGCACTGGCCAGGCAACGCCGTAAAGTTCGGTAAAGCCTGCAACCCTGCCCAAGTTCTACGGTCTAATTGGCACGTGGTATCGCGAATTGGCGCTACTTTCACAGGCTTTACATAGGTTCCACTATTTTGTCTCAATCCAATTTCAAACGCGCGTTTTTGCACCCGCGTTACTGGTTTACATGGTTTGGCCTTGGCGTTCTTTGGCTGCTCGTTCAGCTCCCTTATCCCGTCATTCGTTTCCTGGGCTCAAAGCTCGGAAGCGCATCGCGCCATTTCCTTAAACGCCGTGAATCCATTGCTCGTAAAAACCTCGAGCTTTGCTTTCCGCAATACAATGCGCAAGAGCATGAAAAGCTGATTGCTGAAAACTTCAAATCCATCGGCATGGCATTGCTTGAAACCGGCATGGCCTGGTTCTGGCCTGATGAACGCGTCCGTAAATGGTTTGACGTTGAGGGTCTTGAAAACCTGAAACGCGCGCAGTTGCAAAACCGTGGCGTTATGGTCGTTGGCGTTCATTTTATGTCGCTTGAGCTGGGTGGCCGCGTCATGGGTCTTTGTCAGCCGATGATGGCAACCTATCGTCCGCACAACAGCGCCCTGATGGAATGGGTGCAGACGCGGGGGCGTATGCGTTCCAATAAGGCGATGATCAGCCGCAACAACCTGCGTGGCATGGTCAGCGCGCTGAAAAAAGGCGAAGCCGTCTGGTTCGCGCCCGATCAGGATTACGGGCGTAAAGGCAGTAGCTTTGCACCTTTCTTCGCGGTTAAAGACGTCGCGACGACCAACGGCACCTTTGTGATTTCACGCCTCTCCAGCGCCGCCATGTTGACGGTAACGATGGTGAGAAAAGCGGATAAGTCAGGCTATCGCCTGCATATCTCTCCGGAAATGGCGAACTACCCTGAAAACGAGTGCGAAGCCGCTGCGTTCATCAACAAAATCATCGAGACAGAGATCATGCGTGCGCCTGAGCAATACCTGTGGATGCACCGTCGTTTCAAAACGCGCCCGCTCGGTGAAAGCTCACTCTATATCTGAGTCCGGTTAACAGGTTAGTTTTGTAGAGAAATTAACCTGTTAATTCCCTGTAATGACGATGCGTTATCGGTTTAGTGTGCGTCGCTCAATACGAATTTATTTCTCACCGAAATCATACTGTCGCCGTTCCACGACACTTGTAAGTCACGGAAAGTATTTAAGAAAATCTCACTTGTCACCCCCCATATTTAGGCGTACATTAGCGCCGTCTGTTGATGGGAATGTACAGAATTCTGAGCGGAAGTCGGCGGCGTAGCGGGATAATTCTTATTTCCGTTTAAGTGCGATTTCCACTCTCTATACTCAAGTGGACTCTGTTTGTTAATGCGTACCAAAAGATACGCGGAGCGATGAAACGTGAAATATTTCTTTATGGGCATTTCGGTGATTGTATTGGTTTGGGCCGGAACCTTTGCCCTGATGATCTAGTCGAGCACATGCATAAAAAAGGCGCCCAGGGCGCCTTTTTTACTTTTCAGCCTGGTTACTCGGCTGTGTTTCTCGACACGAGTAGCCCGTCCGCCCGGAACATACTCTTGATGCCCCTCACCGCCTGGCGAATACGGTCGCTGTTTTCAATCAGGGCAAAGCGCACATGGGTATCGCCATAATCACCGAAGCCAATCCCCGGTGAGACGCAGACCTTCGCATCCTGCAGAAGCTTCTTAGCAAACTCCAGCGAGCCCATCGCCGCGTAAGGTTCAGGAATTTTAGCCCAGACGTACATTGAGGCTTTAGGCATCTCGACCATCCAGCCCGCCTCGTGCAACCCTTTGACCAGCACGTCGCGACGGCGCTTATACTGCGCAGCAATATCCTGGACACACTGCTGGTCGCCTTCCAGCGCCGCAATCGCGGCTACCTGCAACGGTGTGAACGTGCCGTAGTCGTGATAGCTCTTAATCCGCGCCAGCGCACTCACCAGCGTTTTATTGCCCACCATAAAGCCAATGCGCCAGCCGGCCATGTTGTAGCTTTTCGACAGCGTAAAGAACTCCACCGCGACATCACGCGCGCCTGGCACCTGCATAATGGAAGGCGCTTTCCAGCCGTCATAGACGATATCGGCATAGGCTAAGTCGTGAACCACCAGCACATCGTAACGTTTTGCCAGGGCGACCACTTTCTCGAAGAACTCCAGCTCAACGCACTGCGCCGTCGGGTTAGACGGGAAGCCCAGGATCATCATCTTCGGTTTCGGGTAGCTTTCCCGAATGGCGCGTTCCAGCTCGTTAAAGAAATCCACCCCTTCCACCAGCGGCACAGAGCGCACCTGCGCGCCAGCAATAACGGCACCATAGATATGAATGGGGTAGCTGGGATTCGGCACCAGGACGGTGTCACCGTGATCCAGCGTGGCCAGCATCAAATGCGCCAGCCCCTCTTTTGAACCAATGGTGACAATCGCTTCGCTCTCAGGGTCGATCTCGACGCTGTAGCGTTCCTGATACCAGCGCGAGATCGCGCGGCGCAGTCGGGGAATACCACGCGAAGTTGAGTAGCCATGCGTGTCGGGACGCTGGGCGACCGTACAGAGTTTCTCGACGATGTGCGCAGGCGTTGGGCCATCAGGGTTACCCATGCTGAAATCGATAATGTCTTCGCCGCGCCGACGCGCAGCCATTTTCAGTTCAGCAGTGATATTAAAGACATACGGGGGAAGACGATCGATACGCGTAAAACGGCGTTCAGGACTGGAGTCAGCCATATATTCCTCAGATTAACGTGAGCGCCCGGACCGTCCGAGCGACGCTGCCACCGATGTGGCGAGCTTAGAAAATAACCTGAATAAAAAGCGGCTGTCGAGAGGGAAAATAAAAAATACGTTCTGATTTAAAACCGGAAGTAGGGATTTGCGAAAAGCGGAAGCCAGACTGCGGAAAACATTGCGTGATATCTTTCGGTTAACACCATGATATCAATAAATTTACGTTATACCTGTGACCACCTGAGAGCGCAGGATTTTTCAGCCACCTGACAACAATCCCCTTTGTAAATTATGGTTTTTCCTCATTTGATAAACCGGACGGATAGCTGGTCATTGAGTCGCAGGTTTTTTATCATAGCGCTTTCCCCTTTCCGTGGTTAACCCGTGCACGAAATATTCAACATGCTCCTGGCGGTTTTTGACCGCGCGGCATTAATGCTGATCTGCCTGTTCTTTCTCATTCGCATTCGCCTGTTTCGCGAGCTTTTGCACAAGTCTGCACACTCGCCTAAGGAGCTGCTGGGCGTTACGGCTATTTTCTCGATGTTCGCCCTGTTCAGCACCTGGTCCGGCGTCCCGGTAGAGGGATCATTGGTCAACGTGCGAATCATCGCCGTGATGTCGGGCGGGATCCTGTTCGGCCCATGGGTAGGCGTGATTACCGGCATCATTGCAGGCACGCACCGCTACCTGATTGATATCGGTGGCGTGACGGCCGTTCCCTGCTTTATTACCAGCATTATTGCCGGGATATTGTCAGGCCTGATTAACCGACGCGTGCCGAAAAAACAGCACTGGCGCGTTGGGATCATCGCGGGCATGGTGTGCGAAACCCTGACGATGATCCTGGTTGTCGCCTGGGCACCGACCGTGGCGCTGGGTCTTGATATTGTGTCAAAAATCGGTATTCCGATGATCCTCGGTAGCGTCTGCATCGGCTTTATCGTGCTGCTGGTACAAAGTGTCGAAGGGGAAAAAGAGGCGCTCGCGGCCCGTCAGGCCAAGCTTGCGCTGGATATTGCCAATAAAACGCTGCCGCTGTTCCGCCACGTTAACGCCGAATCGTTACGCCAGGTATGCGATATCATTCGGCGTGATATACACGCCGATGCCGTCGCCATCACCAACATCGACCGCGTGCTGGCCTACGTTGGCGTGGGTGAAGATAACTATCGTGACAATGACGACACCATTAGCCCGACCACGAGAAAAGCGATCAACTACGGGAAAATCATTATTAAAAACAATGATGAGGCCCATAGGACGCCCGAAATTCACTCCATGCTGGTGATCCCGCTTTGGGAAAAAGGGGTGGTCACCGGTACGCTGAAAATTTATTACTGCCACGCCCACCAGATAACCTCCTACCTCCAGGAGATGGCTATCGGGCTGTCGCAGATTATCTCCACGCAGCTCGAAGTTTCCCGCGCGGAGCAGCTTCGTGAGATGGCAAATAAGGCAGAGCTTCGTGCGCTGCAAAGTAAAATAAATCCCCATTTCCTGTTTAACGCCCTGAATGCCATCTCCTCTTCCATTCGGCTTAATCCGGACACCGCGCGTCAGCTGATCTTCAATCTGTCGCGCTATCTTCGCTACAACATAGAACTGAAAGACGACGAGCAGATCGACATCAAAAAAGAGCTGTATCAGATTAAAGACTATATCGCGATCGAGCAGGCGCGCTTTGGTGACAAACTCACGGTCATTTACGATATTGATGAAGAGGTGAACTGCGTGATCCCGAGCCTGCTTATCCAGCCGCTGGTCGAAAACGCGATCGTTCACGGTATTCAGCCCTGTAAAGGCAAAGGGGTAGTGACCATCAGCGTGACGGAAAGCGGCAATCGGGTACGCATTGCGGTGCGTGATACCGGCCACGGCATTGATGCGCAGGTGATTGAGCGCGTGGAGTCCAATGAAATGCCGGGGAACAAAATCGGGTTACTGAACGTGCATCACCGCGTCAAGTTGCTGTATGGCGATGGCTTGCATATCCGCCGCCTGGAGCCAGGCACTGAAATCGCCTTTTACGTCCCGAATGAACGCTCGGCCGTTCATGCGCCCTCTTCACTGCTGCCATAGGCCGGAGTAATACATGAAAGTCATCATCGTGGAAGATGAAATTCTGGCTCAGCAGGAGCTGAGCTGGCTGATTAAAACCCACAGCCAGATGGAGATCGTGGGAACGTTTGACGATGGCCTGGACGTGCTGAAATTCCTGCAGCACAACCGCGTCGACGCCCTGTTTCTTGATATCAACATTCCCTCCCTGGACGGCGTACTGCTGGCGCAAAACATCAATCAGTTCGCCCATAAGCCGTTTATCGTGTTTGTCACCGCGTGGAAAGAGCATGCGGTTGAAGCCTTTGAACTTGAGGCTTTTGACTACATCCTTAAGCCGTATCAGGAATCACGGATTGTGAGCATGCTGCAAAAGCTGGAATCGGCCTGGCAACAGCAGCAGGCCGCGCCGGTCAGCGCCAGCCCTGCCGCGCGCGAAAATGACACCATTAACCTGGTCAAGGATGAGCGGATCATCGTAACCCCCATCAATGATATTTATTACGCCGAAGCGCATGAGAAAATGACGTTTGTTTATACGCGGCGCGAATCGTACGTGATGGCGATGAATATCACCGAGTTTTGTAGCAAACTGCCTGCGTCGCACTTCTTCCGCTGCCACCGGTCGTTTTGCGTGAATTTAAGTAAGATCCGCGAGATCGAACCCTGGTTCAACAACACCTATATTTTGCGCCTGAAGGATCTGGATTTTCAGGTGCCGGTAAGCCGCAGCAGGGTAAAAGAGTTTCGCCAGTTAATGCATCTGTAACGAAAAAGCCCTCTTCGGGTGAAGAGGGCTTAACATGTCAGAGGATCTGACCGAGAACCTGGCGCAAATGCGCGCCAGAGCCGAGCAGGCCCGGGTTATCGTGCACAATCAGGTAAACCGGAATGTCCTGAATGTAGCTTCTGAAACGCCCTTTATCTTCAAACCCGCCACGGAAACCGGACGCTTTAAAGAAGTCGAGGAAGCGCGGGACGATCCCGCCCGCGATATAAACGCCGCCGAAGGTGTTGAGATTCAGCGCCAGGTTTCCGCCGAACCGTCCCATGATCACGCAGAACAGCGACAGCGCGCGACGACAGTCGGTGCAACTGTCTGCTAACGCGCGTTCAGTGACATCTTTCGGTTTAAGGTTTTCCGGCAGACGACCGTCGGATTTCACAATCGCACGGTACAAATTCACGAGGCCTGGCCCGGAGAGCACGCGCTCTGCTGAGACGTGCCCAATTTCCGCCCGCAGCTCTTCAAGGATAATTCCCTCTTCCTCACTGTTAGGCGCGAAATCCACGTGACCGCCTTCGCCCGGCAGGCTGACCCAACGTTTATCCACATGCACCAGGTGAGCCACCCCCAGCCCGGTGCCCGCCCCGTAAACGGCGATTGGTTTGCCTTCAACGGGCGCGGTGCCGCCAAACTGTATCAGGTGGTCTGGCTTCAGCATCGGGATCGCCATGGACACGGCGGTGAAGTCATTGATGATTTCCAGATGTGCAAAACCGAGGTTTTTTTGCATTTCGGCAATAGAGAATGCCCACGTGTGGTTGGTCATCGCCACCCAGTCACCGGTAATCGGGCAGGCAATGGCAATGCAGCCATCTTCAACCTGAAGGTTATGCTCGTCCAGGTAGACGCGCACAACGGCTTCCAGGCTTGGATAATCCAGCCCTGAATAGGTTTTCGCCTGCGTTATTTCACCGGTATTGATATCGCACAATGCCAGCCGTGCGTTGGTGCCGCCCACATCACCCACTAAAGCATACTTTGTCATTCTTCTACTGCTCCGCTAAAGTCAGAATAAATCTTTGGGACACTGTAAATTCAAGGCGTCATAACAACAACGACCAGAAGATGAATGCCCCAGGATAATCGATCTTCGTCACAGAATAACTTTACCGTTTCAGCACCTTTTACACTATTGCCACAATGCTGAATACGCAAAGTCACGTTAGGCCGTTTTGTACAAGGAAATTATCATGCTCCACCCGCGAGCCAGAACCATGCTGTTATTGGCCATCCCGGCGCTGATTATTGGCATAGCGTCAAGCCTGGTGCTTATCGTCGTCATGAAAGTCGCCGCGGTACTGCAGACGATGCTGTGGACAGCGTTGCCGACCAGCCTGGGGATGAACATTGACTCTCCGGCGTGGATTATCGCCATGCTGACGCTTACCGGTATTGCCGTGGGGCTGGTGATCCGCTTTAGCCCAGGCCACGCCGGGCCGGATCCGGCGCTGGAGCCGCTGATCGGGGCGCCGGTTAACCCGTCGGCCCTGCCGGGGCTCATCATCGCGCTGATCCTGGGCCTGGCGGGAGGCGTGAGCCTCGGCCCGGAACACCCGATCATGGCGGTGAATATCGCTCTGGCGGTGTTTCTCGGGTCGCGTATTTTTCCGCGCGTTGATGCCCTGGACTGGACAATTCTGGCCTCCGCAGGCACCATCGGCGCGCTGTTTGGCACCCCCGTTGCCGCCGCGCTGATCTTCTCTCAGACGCTCAGCAGCAATAACGATGTTCCGCTGTGGGATAAGCTGTTTGCACCGCTGATGGCCGCCGCAGCGGGCGCTCTCACCACCAGCCTGTTTTTCCATCCCCATTTTTCCCTTTCGCTGCCTCACTACGGCCAAATGCAGCTTGCCGATATCTTCAGCGGCGCAATCGTGGTTGCTATCGCCATTGCGCTGGGCATGGTCGCGGTGTGGTGTCTGCCGCGCCTGCATCGTCTGATGCACAAACTTAAGCATCCGGTTTTGATTCTGGGCGTCGGCGGTCTCATTCTGGGGGTTTTAGGGGCGATAGGCGGGCCGGTTACGCTGTTTAAAGGGCTGGACGAGATGCAGCAACTGGCGTTTAGTCAGGTGTTTAGCGTCCCGGATTACCTGCTTTTCGCGCTGATTAAGCTGGCAGCGCTGGTGGTGGCGGCAGCATGCGGTTTTCGCGGAGGCCGTATTTTCCCGGCGGTGTTTGTCGGGGTGGCGCTGGGGCTGATGTTGCATGAGCACGTTGATGCCGTACCGGCAGCCATTACCGTCTCCTGCTCTATTCTGGGGCTGGTGCTGGTGGTCACACGTGATGCCTGGCTAAGCCTGTTTATGGCCGCCGTGGTCGTGCCGGACACCACCTTACTTCCGCTGCTCTGCATCGTGATGTTGCCCGCCTGGCTCCTGCTGGCGGGCAAACCGATGTTAATGGCCTGGCGTAACGATAAGTGATCAGGCGCTGTTTCGCGCCTCCAGCGCTTTGGTAAGGGCGGCCAGCAGCGGCGGGATATCGGCTTTGGGGAGCATCACCTCAATCAGGGCCAGACGCTCGTGGTGCGCCACTTTGTCCAGCACCTCCGCCAGCTGTTCCGCCTCACTGACGCGCCAGCACTCCGCCTGGGGATCCAGGCTGAGTGCCTGCGGGATCTGCGTCCAGTTCCACAGCGCGATATCGTTATAGCGCTGCTCTGGCCCGTGGATCGCCCTCTCCACCGTGTATCCTTCGTTATTGAGCACCAGCACGATGGGATGTTGTTTATCACGCAGCATTGACCCCAGCTCCTGAATAGTCAGCTGCGCTGCGCCGTCCCCGGTCAGCACGATCACCCGGCGGTTCGGGCACGCCGTTTGCGCCCCGAAGGCCGCCGCCAGCGTATAACCAATCGACCCCCACAGCGGCTGGACGATAAAGTTCACGTCCGCCGGCAGCCGGAGATCGATGGCCCCGAAGGCCGACGTACCCTGGTCGGCAAGTATAATATCGCCAGGGCGGATAAAGGTTTGCAGCGTGCTCCAGAAGTTCTCCTGGGTGAGCGAGCCTGTCTGCACGGAAGGGGCATCACGGTGCGCGTCACCGGAGATCCGGGCGTGATGCACATGCTGTTTGCACAACTGCGTCAGGGTTTCAATCGCCTGCTGCATGGTAATGCCGGTATACCAGACGTCGCCCACCCGTGAAGCATGTGGCTGCACTTCTATCGTCTGCACCGGCGTGAGCTGATGGGTAAACCCGGCGGTCAGGGTGTCGGTAAACCGGGTCCCGATGCACAACACCGTATCCGCCCCCTCAATCGCCTCTTTCACCGCTGCAGCACTCGCCGAACCGCTGTAAGTACCGTAAAAACCGGCCTGGCGCTCATCGAAAATGCCTTTGCCCATCAGCATGGTGGCGTGCGCCATCGGCACCTCATTTACCCATTTTTGCAGCGCCTGTTTTAGCCCGTGGCGAAGCACTAAAAAATCGGCCAGCAGCGCGGTGCGCCTGGTGGCGGCCAGGCGCTGTTGCGCGGCGTCGCGAAACGCCTGCAGGCACGCATCATCTCCCTCGGTAGCGCGCAGCGTGAGAGCGTTTACAGGTGGCGTCGCGGCTTTTTTGGCCACATCGGCGGGCAACATCAGATAGCCCGGACGGCGCTCGCGAAGCATCGTCGTGAGGACGCGGTCAATTTCATAGCAGGCATTTTGTTCGGTCAGGATCGCCTGCGCCACAGTGATCGGTTCGCTCATGTGATAGAAATGGCGAAACTCCCCGTCGCCCAGCGTGTGGTGCAATAACTCACCGCGCTGCTGTGACGCCATGCCCGGCGCCCCTACGATATGCAATACCGGCACATGTTCGGCAAAGCTGCC